>NW_022261594.1:66402-79485 GCF_009602425.1 Actinia tenebrosa
CATTCACGTGTTCAATATATTCTAATACATACTCAGAGGGCGTGGCATTCACGTGTTCAATATATTCTAATACATACTCACAGAGGGTGCCTAGCATTCACGTGTTCAGTATGATCTACTATATACTCACAGAGGGCGTGGCATTCACGTGTTCTTTAATACTCTGTTCTTGTACTCTGTGTACCAGGTCCTCTAGTCTTGCCATGTGTCGTTTGGTCTCCTCTATCTCTTGTTGGTACTGTAGAATTCTTTGTCGCTGTCTCTCGACCACATCGTTTAAGTCATCGCTCTGATCCCTGACATGAAAGTCCGTCTTTCTCAGCTCGTTCTCTAGTCTTCCTATCTTTTGACTTTGTCGCGAGATGGTTGCTCTAAGACTGGCGTTTTCTTGTTGTAAGGATGCTTGGGTGTCCTCGCGAACGGTCCCTTCATCCTGTAGAAGTCTAATAAAGAAAACCCATCAATTTTACACAAGCAAAATGCTGATACATTTTACTAACAGCACTTTTCATGTTTCTAAAAACCAGGCAACTACACAACACAGCACCTCTTTTTGGGAATTAGCTTCTGTCCACCAAATTTACAACGTTCTGAGTTATCAAATCAGTTTTCGAAATACAGAAATATATACACTGACAGAGAAATGTTCAAAAAACGTGAGTTAGCAGTGGTTCCGAGTGGCTCACGTGGCTTTCTGATCATACAACAATAGAATCACTTGATAAGGAGCTTATTTTTAGGGGGGCCTAATTTCGGAGGTTTACGGTATAGTGGAGTTCAACTGACCAAGTTAAGACAAGACAAGTTTTTACTTACACATGAAGGCCTTTCGAATTGAGAAACAAACCTTATTTCTTCCTTTAAGTCCTGCAATTGTGCCTCCATTGCAGCACGTTTTTCATAGGCTTCGTTACATTCTTTCTGCGACTGAGTAAGCCTGTCTCTGAGACTCTTTTCTTTATCAGCATTCTAAGAGACCAAAAAAAAATTAAAACTTGAAGACACTTCCGTTTCTGGTTAACTGACATTAGGCCCGAACTCTAAAAGCAAGCGCGCGGCATGATTTTTTTCCCGCCAAAAATATAATAAGTAAACCGGAAGTGATGCTAAGAACTACAAAGTGAAACGACAAAAAATAAAAATAAAAAGAAGAAAAAGGAAAGAACCTGTTTCTTTACCTGTTTCTTGATTGTCCTAATAGATTCTTCTTGGTCAGCTAATTTCTCTGACAACTCGTCAACGCTTCGCATAGCATCTTGTAGCTGGATTTCAGCTCTGTTAAAAAGAAATACGACCTTATAAAATTGGACGTAATGTTTTCCTTTTTCAGGCCACATGGCAACAACAAAATAAAGGAATGATGCTCAAGGAAAGAAAGACGTGTAAATATATAAATATTTAAAAAAATGAATTATTTCAGACCACATGCCAACAAGAAAAGGAAAAAAAAAGAAATGATACTGAAGCAAAGAAAGACCTCTAAAAATATTAAAATTATATTAACTATTCTTATCAAAATGTTTAGAAATGGGGAGATTTTTGATCGTTAACCAACCTTTTACGTAGTTTAGACTCTTCTCTGAGCTCTGTTTCAGTAATACTGGATTGTTCAACTACACTTCTCAACTCTTCTGTTTTAGAATGAAGCTCCTCTTGGCATTCTTTGAAGTTATGTTCATTCATTCTAGATATTGGTCACACGAAATTGCCTGAGTTAAACGTCGACTGATTTTCAAGTTTGATTCTAGGGTAATAGAATACTTGATCTGGATAATGTATTATGGACTGGAGGAATGGATGGATGGATGGACGATGGATGGATGAAGGAATGGATGGATGGATTGATGGATGGCTGGATGGAAGAATGGCTGGATGGATGGAGGAATGGCTGGATGGATGGAGGAATGGCTGGATGGATTGATGGATGATTGGATGGAGGAATGGCTGGATGGATTGATGGATGGATGGACGGACGGACGGATTGATGGATGGATGGGTGAATGGATGGATGGGTGGATGGATGGATGCAAGAATGGATTGAAGTACTGACGAACAAAAGGATGGGTAAATAGAATGGATAGATTGCAGGATGGATAAACGAATAGATGGGTAGATGGATGGATGGGTTAATGAGCAAGAGTTTTGTCTCAAACCTTGCACGATCTTCTTGATCTGCCAGTTGTGATTCCAAACTGACGATCCTGTCTTCAAGTGACTGGACACGTTTTCTTTCTTCTTCCAAATCATGACTCATAATCTTATTCTGAAATGATACAAAATACACCAAAGAATCCTTGAGCAATTGAGAAATATTTTTTACTATCTTCCTTTCTTCCATTTATCCATGCTTTCTCTGTTTATTTGTTTATTTCTTCTCATCTCCTTCCTTTTCGTCTTTCTTGCTTCTATACTTACTTACTTCCTTACTTCCTTACTTCCTTCCTTCCTTCCTTCCTTCCTTCCTTCCTTCCTTCCTATCCTTCCTTTCTTTCTATCTATCCTTCCTTCCTCTCCAACTTTCTTTCTCCCATGCATAAATTCTTTCTTCCTTCCTTTTTTCTTTCTTTTTATAATGTTATGGTTTTAAAGCTAAATTACAGCATTTTGTATGACTAGAAACGAGTACAATTATTTTCATGTACAAAGTATTGCTTGGTCTCTCTTTTCTCTCTTGTGCAGAATAATCAACAGCTGAATCTTTTCAGCACATGCTGGTCACTCTTTGAACACCATTTGGAGCAGATAACGAGATTTAAAGACTCTTATCATGATGATGCAAACCAGCCTAGCAATATCAATTACCTTATTTCTTGCCTGGTGTAGTTCAAAACTCAAGTTTTCCAGTTCTGACATGAGTTTATGGTTTTGGCTGACTAACTGGGCATTCTCCTCCCTGTGTTTGTTCAATTTTTTCCTGAGAGTATCATGATCATAATCACTAGAAAATGACCTGTTGTCCATCTGGAAATGACACAAGGGAGAAGAATAACATTTAAAGCAAGGAAAACAGGAAAAATTGGAAAAAATGCCTTGAATTATGGGAGAGACCCAACAAAGTCTGCTCACATGTGATATCTCAGGCCAGTAATCAAAGCAGAGGTTCACGAACACAGTATAAATGTTTTTAATTCGTTCATTTAGAGCATTTCATCAGGCTTGACTTACAAAAGAGAACAGAAAATAAATGCAATAGCAAACAAGCGTGACGAGGAGCAGGCAAACAGACTCGAGGTCCCAGCGACGCGTGCCGCCACACACTTATACGCTTATATACTCATGTTTCCAACCATAATGTGAAAGCAGCCATGTTCAGAAGGCAGGAACAATACAATTATCTTAAGTGAAAAAATATCAATTCCTGAGGTCAAAGGGATCATTTTATTGGTCTCCATCTAACACATGATGGTTCAAAACCACCACACTACCCTTGATTGCCACCTAACTAGATGGTAATACAGAGGCAGATCCAGGATCTTGTTCAGGGAGGGGTGCTGCGCACAATGTTAATCCAGGGAGGGGTGCACCCCTTAGAATCAAAGGCAAAAACAAAATTGGTTATCTTCGAAGCAGGAGCACAAATTGTAACCAGGGAGGGGTGCGCACCCCCTGCACCCCTCCCCTGGATCCGCCCCTGTAATAGCACTAACCTCACGGTCCCTTGGTGTAGATAGTGCAGAGCCATTTCTGAGGTCAGGAAGTGATGATTTAAAAGATGCACCAATTAGAGGGGTGTTCCCTCTTCTGATATGTGACATGCCTGGGTCTGAGGCAGGAGGTGTAAGGTCAGCCAAGGTCAAGATTTGACCACCACTCTCTGGTGAGGATGAGTAGCTCCTACTGGGTGCACTTATGCTGCAAATATATTACAAATTATTATTCATTATTAGTTTTATGATAGAAAATATTGAAAAAATAAAAATATACTCATTTGCAACTGCAGCTGTAATAGACCTTTTCTGAGTTTGTCATAGAAGTTGCATTGTGGATAAGGAGTGATGAACATAATATGTTAGTACGTGTACTCAAGCTAGACCACAATGCACTGTATTTGTTTGCTATCTCAGAAGGCCTATTAATTCAGTACATATGAATGAGGAATGGCATGGTACGGTCATTGTACAAAAATGACCATATTTTATAACCCAGAAAAACTAGTGAAACTGTAAGCACTTCCTATCAGTCAGTGTTACCTGTCATCTCGAGGACTAAGCTGACACACTTTACTCCTGCCTAATGCTTCTAAACTCTTTATAAACAATTCTTCACTAGACTGATCTCCATAGTATTCTAGTGTGCATCTGTCTTTAGACACACTGTCATTCTTTGGACTGACATCTGGTGTTGATGGCAGAAGTCGTCTTCTTGTCTCGGAACTTGCTAATTGTAGATTTCCAGATTCCATTGGTGATGTTACAAGATCACTAACACTATCCAAGGATTTTTTTCTCTTTTCTTTTTCTGGATCTCTTATTTTTGAATTAAAGCTTGATAATGAAGAGTCGTCAAAAGATTTTGTCTTTCTTTTTAGGATCCATTTTTCAGTAGCTTGTAAGTTTCTTGGTGGCGGCACCCACCCTCTTCCAAAGTGTCCATATCCATGACTGCATACTTTATTAACGTTATTAAAACAACCTTTATCACAATGCATATTGGTCTGATGTTGCAGATGGAATGGACTTTCTTTGACGCCTTGCTCTATTTTATATTTCTCTAAAACTCCATCTTTTCTTTTAATGTACTCTCCAATACTTCCATCCTCGCGTCCCACGTCAGGGCTAGGCACACCTAAATCTGAGAGTTTCAAAGGACTGTCCAGTATAAAAGGTTTAAGTTTTCTATGTTGGCACTGTTGGGTAAACAAAGTCTTCTTGGTTGACTCAAATGCAGGGGTTTCTTTCAGTCCAACGAATCCTTCATCTTTTCCAGGAAATTTGTTACCAATTGGAGACAATTGGTTAGGAGTCTCTGGACTAAAATGGATACTTTTGGATTTTTTGTTTAATAAATTAAAGCTTTCATTACTTGAGTCTCTTTTTTGAACAAGACAAGATTTCCTTCTTGTGTCAGGTGTAACTTGTTTTTCTTTACTCCTGGTTTCAGGTGAAATATCCTGCTGTTTGCCGAGAAGAGTTCCTGGCAAACTTACATTTTTATCTTCTTGTACCCCTGCCATCCAAGCAGCAGGTCTTTGATCTCGTTCTCCATGAGGAGAAGATGAATAACTATGAGTCCCAGAACTTGCACAATACCTTGAGTTTCTTTCATCTTGCTTTTTGTACATGTATTCCTCTCCTGAGAGTATCTCTTTGACAAAAGCTTTACTAGACTGTCTATTGCTTGTGTGCGGTAATGCTAAGCCTGTCTTTGCCTGTTGTAAACTACCTCCATGACAACTATGTTTTTCATTCATCCTGTTTTATAAATAGTAATTATTATTAATATCTAAAGAAAAAGTTAACTAGTATGTGCTATGTATGTATAAGTAAAAATAATGATGACAAATTCATGTTGAACAACATCAAAAAAGTTCTAAGACCCTTGGTACTGAAAGGGTAATCTTGCAGGACTGAAAATAACAGCTACTCAATGCCTGACTTTGAGCAGCTGTTAACTTGATGGCTGTCTACAGTTTGATTTTAGCTCAGACATACTGTGCTTCTAGTATGTGACCAGTCAATGCAACTACATGTAGTCGAGAAGACCAGCCTAATTAAGCATTTGGCAGGACACATGTTAGCTTTGACCAAACTCTCATTGTTAACAAACTGCCTTGATAATGCTTTGGACTGTAAACCCTTCATCTATTTCAAGTAAACACTATTAATTTAAACTTTTTGTCCACCATTTTGTCATAATCATTGTACACTGTATGTTCAAACCATGACCATGATGGACAAGATGGACAAGAAACAGTCTACCTACCTGAGATCATCTGGACTAAGATGATACCCTCTTTCTCTTTCTTTTTCTGCACTTCCTTTCTTTCTTTCATATGACATTGGTTGGCTTCTCTGGGATGTTCTGGACTTATCACTTAAAAGACAATTATATATTTTATATTAAATATAGGATAACAAAATTAATGTGAAACTACCTTTTAAACTAAGAGGTCTCAAATATAATACAGCCAAAGATAGTGGGAATGACATGTTGCAGAACTTTCAGAGCTTTCAATAGAAGGCGGCAACCAGTGATTTATCGCCGGATACTTCTGCCTAAACTGCCGGCTATTTTCGACTTAATAGTACACATAATTAATAAAAAAGGGGTCTAAAATTCCATTTATTGCCCACTAATATTTGGGAATAACCACTTACTCCAAAAAATATTGAAAGCTCTGAAATTTATGCAGGACAGCTGAGTAGGATTTTCATTGTTCTAACCATTTTGTGGAGTATAAGATCTCTCAACAATTGCTTGATTTCACTAAGACATTATTTCTTGTCCAACTGGGAGATTTTCATCAGCTTAAGCACAAGTTTAAACTGGAATTCTTTCTGGCTGACAGCATATGGTGGTCAGTGTTTGACCACTATTTGGAGCAGATAATGGGATTCAAAGACTTTTATCGGTTTTTTTGAAACCCAAATCATCTAAAAAACAGTCAGCTTTAAGCATTTAATCTAACTTGACTCATGTATTCATTCATAACATGAAACTAATGTACACCGGGGTTTAAATGAGCAAAACTTCTAATTAAAATCATCATTACGACAATTAAGTTTACTTTACAAGTATTTGTGCTCAAACAAAACAAATTTGTTCTTAATTAAATCTAACAAAATTAATATTATAAATCATTTGACAATGAAAATCTGCATCCAAAACAGAGTATATTGTACCAGACAACATATATAAACATGTGAATAAGGACTAGGTAGATCAAAATTGAATAAATGTATGAGATTCAAATGATGATAAAAAATTCAAAATGCTCAATGACAGTGCCATAAGTTGTTCAAAAATTTTGTATTAGTCTGTCTATAGTCTCTGTGTCCTAGAAAATTACTAATCCATGTGAGATGGAGTTGAGAAGTACCATACTTAAGAGATCAAGATTTTTAAATAAAAATACTGCAAAACACAAGGAGTGACAAAAGAATGGAAAGTCCACTGTCTGGCCACCTAACAAAAGAAATAAAATAAACACAAAATAGGACAAAAGACACAAGAATCTAACAGTATAGTCTCTTATGAATATAAAAGCAACCTATTTGGACCAGCATGTGAATATTTAAAAAAAACATGTGTATCAAGCTACTGTATAAACAATAGATTTGTAGTATCTTGTAGTTACTTAGTTACAGCATGGAGTGGAGATACCTTACAATTAAGGCAAAATGTACAAAGTTTGTTCAAAACGATACGAAAATATAGCAACGGATGATTATATCAGGTATATACTCTTAAAATAAGGTTTAAATGAGTATTTATCGAGCTGTATTTTATCTTGATTGCTGTCAGATAGGAGGAACATCAGAGTTGAATCAATGTTTACATAGGCAACGTAAATTAGCGAGTCTTCTGGTTCAAACAAGCTCTTGAAACTTGGACTGAAAAAAGACTCGACAGTTTTAAATAAATTAAAGATAAATTTTAGCCATATCGTAGATCTTATTCACGATAATATCTCTTTAAAATATAATACAGTTTAAGAGAGAGAATATTTTTTTAGCTAGAGTGTGGTCACCAAACAGAAATTTAGTTCTTGCAGCAGAAAGTCTTTCCAATGAGGAAAGAATCAAAAACTAAATAGACCTGAAACTAATATTTCTACGGTGATATTTTATAAGTAAATACATTGGTATTTTATCTGGTATCAAACTTACCTTGGAATCATTGTAGGAGGCTTCATATTTTGCAGTGACTGTTCAGTTTGAAGTAATCTTCGTCTCAGATCATAACAATCTCTCATAAGAGGGTCGTCTTCAACTCCAGATTTAGCACTTGTGCTTACGCTACCAGTGCTACTAACACTCGATCTACGACTCATATTAAACTCCTAATTCCAGCTCATGACCAGGATAACCAAAAATATAACACAAAACCAAAGTTTTTGGCTTCAAAAGTCAAAGACCATTTGCAGGATTTTGAAGCATGACAAGTTTTACATTACATCCATGTGACTCGTCAAATCTCTACAAATTCCCCACCAAAGATGTTTGGAGACTTGGTTTACGCTTAGAATACTCATAAAACTGTCCGAAAGGAATGGTTTTTCAGTCGAATGGTAATTTCCAAGGTATTTTTCCCTCCGTTTTTCAAATCTTCTGTGACTTTCTTGTTGACACTATATAACGAAAAACCGCCGCAGCACTTGAATGGCTTGCACTGTCCCGTGACCACTATCGACCAATAGGAGCGCCTTCTGTCAAGTTTTGTCCAATCAGATTTGCGCTTTTTTTTCAAGTCTGGATTTGTAATGAAAGCGCTTGAAGGCAACGCAGGAATGTCATTGTTTGACTAATCAAAACTGATCTAACGAAAACTAAAATATCCAATCAACATTTCTGCTAAAAGATTACTCTTATTGTGTTTTTAATAAGAAAACACACAACACCTTCGTATTTTCAATACCTATATGCAAATTCCTTTTGAAAATAAATGAGAAAACACAGGTATCCCAAGGTCTATCCCAATTTAGGGTCCTAAGGAATTCAATTTTGGTATTTCCCGGTTCTTTTTAGCAGGTTTCGAGCATTCCACAATTGCGATACTCACGATAAAGTGAATGTCTACCCAGAGAACGATGTTAAAGCAAATTACACGTGATTCTCGTTGAGTTATAAAGTTTGGACGTTAGATGAATAAGGAAATCAAACTCGGGAAGAGTTCCCCCAACTGAGCAATTCACTGAGCCTGAAGTAAATAATTGTCTTAGTATAAATACGCAGGTGATTTTTTCAAAAAAAGAAAAAAAAGAAGATAAAAGACACATTTAAAATTAGGAAAAATTTTAATTGAAGTGACAAACGCTGTCCGCGCCATTTTGGATTATCGCTGGAGTTAATTATCGTGTGATAATCTGAGTTTCTCGACCAATCAGCGCGCGAGATTTTCAATAGTCACCTGTATATTTATACTAAATAGCGTTACAATTAAGAAGGCGATTTTTAAAAAATATTATAAAAATACAATTCTATCTTTATTCTTCCAAAATCCCTACTCGCAAATTAACTGAACGAATTCTATTTTTAGCTTAGGGACGGACCATTAGATAATGGGAGATTGGGGGCGCGTAAATTTCCCAAAATATATCGAGCATTAACTTCAACCCCGAAATAAATATCGCAACCCCCCCCCCCCCCTCCCTTTTAGAAAAGAAGCAAACACACACGAAAAAAGGGGGCATGGGGCTACTATAACAAAATTAAACATCTTGCAATATCTCTCCATTTTAAACATTTTAGTAACATGACAGTATGTCTATATACTGTTAAAGAAAGAAATGATACTCACGAGATGTGTATGTGGCGACATGATTCGAAATAAACTATTAAACGCCTATTTTATAATGCGCAACAAAATGTAAACTGATTTTGAGAACGACAAAATCTCGACAACACAAAAGGCAAAATCAAGGTCAAATTTGTCAAGATAGATTTAATCATTTACTTTTGATAATGATAAATATCTACGATAATGCTTGTATTTTCACTCTGTTCTTCTCTAAAATATTTACATGTTAACAATCTATAATTATTAAGATTATATATTTGTATTTTCACATTAAAATATTTTCTTACATCCTAGTTAGCTAACTTCAGTTTTTGTCATAATTTTATGGCAAAATTTACATAAATCATTATGATATCTGGTGTTATCAACTCTTTTCTTGGTTATTTTTCATATATTTTTAATATGACGAATTAAAACTAACTACTCTGTTCATTTTAGAATCTTTAGTGTTGTGTTTCCGCATATTATTAAATATATTTACTAAAACATCTACTGCATCTGTTTTGAAAAGAAAAAAATAATAAGAAAATTAAAAATAATGCGTTTTCTGTAAAAAAAAAAGATGACAAACTTGAACAACTGAAACTAAACAGACTCTAGTTTAAAATTTCTCGTTGCATTTCTAAGAGATACACAGAGGCTTTTTTCGTCTTTCTGCTACCAATAAAAGTTTACTGACTCAGAGCACTGTAAACTTGAACCATGGAAGCTTAAACACGACATAACTTCTCGCTTCTGGAGTTGTCTGGGTCTCAGAAACCGTTAAAGAATACAGTTAGAAATTCCAGCCAACCACTGTATGCTACGGCACTGCACGCCACGGCCTAGCACAGCGTGTCTAGTCTGCAACGTTTGGAGTATTCAAGCGAAATCTCCTCTAGATAAATGCTTAATTCAGCGAAGATACATTTTGGCGGCTTTCACTCAAAGTCTGTCCAGTCTTCATCAACATCCCAGTCAGCTCCAACCTATCAAAATAATATAAAAAACTATTAATAAAGCATCATTCTTTAAAGGCCGAACGCGTAAATTTGACAGCCGATCTCTTTTCAGCCTCCTTGTTCAGGCCCTGTTTCTAACCGTGTGTGGTTACGGTGACTTGCTCCCCTCCCCTCCCCCCCCCCNCCAGGTTAAAATACATATTCCAAAAAGGTTATTATTGAATGTACTGCAAGGGTTATGCCTATCTACTATCTTCTCTTGGCTTTAAAATATGTCATTATCATTATCATCATCATCATCATTTTTTTAAATATTCATATACATGACTTGTACCTGCGCTCCTTGTGAAGTGCTGGATACATCCATCTTCTTACTATAAGCACTCTTGACATTACCGCCCCCTATACCACCATCATAGCTCTTGAACTCCACTTGTGGCTGCATATCCGAGAAAAAATCCGGTTCGCTCGACTTCACGCTGAAATCAGGCACCTCGAACATCTTCCCTAAATCATCCACAGGTTTAGCCTTGGCTTTCGACATCTTTGTGTTATTTCCTTTCTTTAAGTTTAATTTCATTGCTTTTCCGGTCGCTACAGACTTAGGTTGACTTGTTCTTGAGGTAGGATTTTGCGCCGTTTCGAAGGTATCCCAGCTGATAAGATCAGAAGACTGGAATTCGCTTCTCAAGTTTTTCGAGGAACCCTGAGCTTGGTTTGGTGTGAAGTCCACGTCAGTTAAATCAAATCGTTCGAGGGTCTTCATTGATGTTGGAGTGAAACGAGTTGGTGAGGTTTTATCTTTTTTGAAAGACGATGGTGAACTTGAATTCTATGAAATAGAACAATTAATTTTTTTTCGGCTTTGCTCAATAAAAATTAACATGAGTCGAGTGTTGTGTAACGTAAATAGAGACAGTAGTGGTAGCGAGTGTGAAGCGAACCTCACGGTAAAGCCCCATACGGGGAGCGATGATCGTATATATAAGGCCAAACAAAAAAATAATTGTGTTTCCTGTTGCATGACAACAATAATTGTGGTCGGCAGATCGGATTTTCCTTTTTTTTTTTTTTTGATACAACAGTGGAAATGAACTATACTGGGAACCCTGTGGTGCATTTGGGAATGAAAAAAATATTAGTCAGCAAAAATCGGCAAGAAAATTAGGGATCGGTCGCACAACAGGAAACACACTTATTTTTTTGTTTGGCCTAAACTCAAGCTTTTACATTGGGTGCAAGGTTTATTGGTATTTTTCTTTTATTTTTATTTTTCTTGCTAAATAGACCTTTTAACCTTGGACGTAATGTTTTCCTATTTCAGACCACGTGTCATCCTCTTGAGAATAAGATTTTTGGTTGGAGTCGTATCCATATTCATGTGTATTCTCCTGCACAACCATTAAACAAAGAAATGATACTCTAGGGAATGGCACGACGTGGTCTATAAAGGGAAGACATTACGTGCCCAAGAGTCTTATTGTCACTAACCGATTTAGAAGAAGAATCTCCCATCTGGAAGTCTTCCCATTCCTCGAAGTCTTCACTGGCTGTTGAAACACCCGATTGATTTAAACCTGTAAGAAAAACAAAAGATAAGAATCCAAAAAGGACAGAATAAAAGAAACATTGATTTTTTTTCTCTTTTACTCCGACGAAGGACTAGCATCCGAAACGTCAGTAAGTTTTTTCATCTTTTCACGGTGTATAATTTACCCTTTTATCATTATTGAGTTTTATACTGTAACCATTCCGAGGTTGAAGGAAACCCTTGGTCGATTTGGAATTGCAGTGCATTGTGGTGCTGTTTGAGGAGACATATTTCCAAGATGGCGCCTATTTTGTCCCGGGTTCGAAACCCGTTATTTCCTGGTTCTCTCCTTTGCTGTGAGAGTTGTTTTCAAAGTTGTTTGGTTTTTTTTCGTCCTTCTACAAAACTCGACTTCTAAATTCCAATTGGAATCCAGTGGAAGAAGAGCCTTTCTGTGAAATCCACTGTTAATTCCCATTACTTATCATATATATATATAGTACCTTCATTTTGGCTTTCAACTTTCCCTTCCATTTGACTCTCAAATTTTGCGCTTCCTCTGTGCTCTTTCGCCATCTCTAGTAACGTTTTATGTTCGTTCTTATCCAACTCTGCCCTTTTTCTTTCTCTTTCAGCTTTCTTCAACTCCCTTTCTATTCTTCTTTCATTTCTTCGTTTTTCCATTTCCATCTTTCTCTTGTGTCGTTCCTCGTCGTTTCTCTCGGGACGCTTGATATTTGTATTGATTTTTTCAAGGTTTCTTTCTATGCTTAGCGCCTGTGACACGTTCAAAGGGCTGGTTATTGACTTCTTTCTTTGGTTTCCTGACGAACTAAAGACTAAAAGCGAGAGAAAATATATATAAATTGATTCTATCTATCTTCTATCATTTATTGAAAATGTAAGATTAAAATGCAATTTTCTATTTTCATCTTTTATTCTGTCTTTCTTACTTGCTTGTCTGTGATCTTCGACTTGTTGTGAGGAACCTAAACTGAACTGTATGAACAGAAAATATGTCAGTTATCAAAACAACAACAATAACAACGATAACGACAACAACGACAACAACGACGACGACAACGACGACAACAACAACAACAACAACAACAACAACGAAAGCAAAGCTTTCATCATTTACAATTCACCACC
>NW_022261594.1:84655-108197 GCF_009602425.1 Actinia tenebrosa
CTACCTGACTCCCTTGTGTCATTGACCTCTACTACCTGACTCTCTTGTGTCATTGACCTCTGCTACCAGACTTCCTTGCACACCTTCTTTTGTTCAGTTAATTAGCACCAATAGTCTAATTACTATTCTCATGAGGAAATACATGTACAAATAAGAATAAGAGAGAAAATTCGCTAAGCATGATGGTAGTGGGAGTCAGATGACTCCATCATGCAAACATCCTATTGTAAAAACAGTAGCAGTCATGATTCATTTTCTCCCATTCCAGACCACATGTCATGGATAATTGCACACAAGAAGGCACATCAATGAAATAGAAAAAACAGTGACTAGACCTACTTTAATTTATTCCAGCTGTTCGTTATAAAACTAGATAAAAGTACTTTGCCATGTGAGACTCACTAACCTGTTTAGTGACAAGCTCTGACTTGCAAACACATTGCATTCCTCCGAGTTTCCAGCTGCCATCATTATCACTGACATAGATCGACGACAGACTGACATTATTATGAGAAAGGTCTCCCTACAAGCATAAACAAACTTAATCTCATTTAAAAAATCTAGGGCATATTTGTCATTTGGTTGCTCTGAGTAGAGTTGTTTATTGGTTCTCTTCTGTGCTTTGAAGGTTTTTGTCCAGGTTCTCCGGTTTTCCTCTCTCCACAAAAATCCAAATTTTAAATTCCATGGTGATCAGGCCAAACAAAAAAATAAGTGTGTTTCCTGTTGCACGACTGATCCTAATTTTCTTGGCGATTTTTGCTGACCCTAATATTTTTTTCATTCCCCAAATGCACCAAAGGGTTCCCAGTAAGCTAATTTCCACTGTCATATCAGTAAAAATAAAAAAATAAAAATCCAATCTACCGACCCTAATTATTTTTCTCATGCAACAGGAAACACGCTAATTTTTTTGTTTGGCGTCACAGAACAAGGACCACAGGTTAAATGTTAGCCACTGGTTGTTAAGTGCTACCTTCCAAAAAAAATTGCTGCGGCAAATTACGACTATCACAATAATATTATTTAAATGTTAAAGACAAATTTTTTGGCTTGGTTAACTCTCTGACTAGTAAGTTATTAATCATTATTTTGTTGTTATATCTTAAGTCAATATCAAATTTTAATGAATTTGTTTGAATTTTGCTTTTATTTTATATTTTATCATAATATCATATAATAATATTCACATATTAATAGCGCAGTGCACTGATTCTAAAAATAGCTTAAAGATTCGGACAAACATTGAATTCTGTTTAACCGCTACGAGGATTATACGAACCGATTTTATTATTTTTACTTAAAGTTACAATAATAACCCATGTAAACTAAGATCAACTGCGATCGGCTGTGAAAATTATCTGCTGAAAGTAAACTTGTAAGTTTCTTTGTCCGAATTTCGCTTTTGTCTTCGTTTTTATGACGTCACGGCTGCGCTGCGCTATTTGATATATGCAATAGATCATTTTTATGAATACTGTGTAACGTAAATGAAAAATTTTTTATCATTATGTTGTGAAAATAAACATGATTCATATCTGAACCCACCTTTTCATGTAAGAAAACCAGTGCTTGTACTATATTGTACAACCCAGCTATAATCTCGTCCACATCTAACTCATGCAGAACATTCTCCAACGGCTGAACAGGCTCTGTAACCATGACAACCTCTGAATTCTCATAAGATCCATAATATTTAAGAATGGCTGGATGACGCAGAACCTTTAAAAACTGAATGAGATAACAAGAATATATCATATTGTTAAAACAATAACTTTTTCAAGGGATCTTAAGCAATGGTAAGTAAGTATTTCCAGGTGTTTATAGAAAATAATTAGACATACTAATTTATCCTAAGGTCAAAATGCTGATCTACAATATTATTGTTGATGATTTTATTAAATGATCCAAGAAAAGAAATGATACATAATACTAGGCGAATTTCCCTTGCATTTATTTAGGTCTCTGCACTGTATTATTCCCTTATTTTTACACTGTTTTACATTTAAAGAATTTTATATGAATTGCTTTTAATTCATTTAGTAAATGAATAATATATTTGAACTGTTTGTCTGTTGTTGTATTTTTTCGTTTTTTTGTTTTTTTGTATTTTTTGTTTTTTGTTTTGTTTTTTGTTTTGCATGCATGATAATAGTTTATAAACTAATAAATTAATCACCAAAAACTGAATAAAATGAGGCTCTGGAGTTGAAAAACTAAACAACAAGGCTATTAAAAAGTAGACAGTTATTCTCTTTCTTCTGCTAGCATGACTTAACAATTATTGGGTTGACATAATATAAAAAATATTGTAAATTATATATAGCACTTTATGTTTCCAAGGTTTCGTTTCTGAGACCTTTAATTATCCCTTAAATTTTAAATTATAGAACAGACTTTCTTATTAAAGCATGATGAAAACCAAAAACCCAGACATCTAGAAGTTGTCAACATCCCTAAAATCATGAACACATGTTATACATACAGTGAATGTCATTAACGTTGTCCACCGAAAAAAAGACATTTACACATTTACGCATTTAGACATTTAGACTAAAAGAAATATCATATGTTTCCTCGAACGTTCTGGCATAAAACAAACGCTGAAATACCATTCTCCATCTTAAATCCTCACTAAATCTTCAGGCATTCTGAGTTGAATTTTACATTTAAAGTTCAGGCTGACGCATACGAGGCAAAGAATACATAATGAAACATGTGTTATTTCTTTTAGTCTAAATGTGTAAATGCCTAAGTGTCCAAGTGTCTAAATGTGTAAATGTGTAAATGTCTTTTTTCGGTGGACAACGTTAATGACATTGACTATATATATTTCTAAAATGCTTACTAAATAAGTATTTTATATTTTAAAAATGTTAATATAAACAATGGCTATAATAGTGTTATATGCCTTACAACAAGTTAAAAGTTATATTAATTACCCTTTTTCACTATGACGTCATTGCTTGTTTATGTGGGAGATAGAATCGCCAAATCCAATAGAAAATTCAACAAAATTTGCTCCTAGCGAAACAGTTTAATCTAAAATGGCCTGGTTTTCAGATATAATAAGTGTTAATATGTACTAAAAAATATTCTGAGCCTTTGCTGGCTATTCTACTTCTCTTCGTGGATTAATATGGGTTTTAGAACAATTTTCAGTGAATTTGCCCAACTGCACTTTTGTACATATCTCTCATTTCATGATAAAAGTGTTCATGCATTTTTGGACAATAATATTTGGATTTTAAATTAAAAGTGGCTAGGGATGTACAGTTTTATGAACTCGGCTCAAGGCACTGTGAGAATGAATGATGATAATATAACAGGGCTTAAAATATTAGCCAGACAATAAACAGTGTCTGACCAGAATTTTGAAACTTCTCTGTTCAAATCTTTGCCTTGCCGGTTATTTTGACCAGTAACATTGAGCTAGAAATGAGGTATGACCAAGCAAAAACTAATTTGGCTGCTCGTCATGACCAGCGACTAACCAACTGTTATTTTAAGCCCTGTATGACGCAGAGCTTTCAGTGATATAATTTGTAGTAGGCGGTTATTCCTAAAAAGTAGGGGGCTGAAGCCACTGGTGTTTGTATATAGCTTAATTTGGCAATGAATTAATTTTTTGTCAAAATAGCATGCAGTTTAAGGCGAAGTATCCAGCAATGAACCTCCAGTAGCTGCCTTTTATTGAAAGCTCTGATAATGGCTAGTAAGATAAATGTATTACCTGTGAAGAATTTGTCAATCCACTTTTACCCTTTTTTCTTTCATTCTTGTTCTTCTCATGCACAAATATAGTCACCCTCTTAACAGGAGTGTTAGTAGCTTTACTGTGCGCAGGGTATAATATCCAGTCTGAATTGGACGTGTCTAATGGTTCTTCAAGCTCGTAGTCCTTGTACACACTACACTCTGATCCCATTACAGGTTTAAAGCACTGAAGGAAAGAGAACAAGTTATATTCTGATAACATTTTTCCAAATACAGGTAAACTATCAATAGATGTCACTTCAGGTAATATTTATGTTTTGACTGGGGGTTCAATTAACATTCAGAAGCTTGTAAGGTATTAGAGGTAGTATACATTTCTTGATTTCTAGTGTCAGGCAGTAGAAATAGTCAGATACAATACGTGTACTTTGAGAACTATTGTGGCATGTTTTGACTGTATATTAATAGCCCCCCAGTCAACTCCAAAAAGTCACATGATTGATAGTAAGCTATTTCAGAATATTGTGTAGAGTGGTGAAAAAAAATTATATTGCTAATCAATTAGGTATTGGCGCTTATTTATTTATTCATTCATTCATTTACACTTCACTTCACTTTGATGTTTCCATATTACCATATCAATGTACAAACATGGCCTATTGGAACATCAAAGTGAAGCGCTGATGTTGAATTGCCCTATAACACTATGACGTCACATCAAAACAATCTATTGTTTTAACGCTAAGGATCATGGTCGCCAGAGGGGGCAAAATAGCAGCAAAACGAATTAAATCACAATAAAAAATGGTTAATTAGATGGGGAAAGGTGATAACAGATAAATGTTGTACTAAATATCCGGAACGAAAGAAACTTTCGCCTAAATTCCTATCATTCTTGTCCATGTAAACAAGTTGTGATGTCATAATGTTATAGGTCAATTGGTTAGTGGTAAAAAGCAAAATCAAAAGTTGTTAAAAAGTTGTCTAAATGATTTCAAAGAGATTATGATTGTTATTAAAAATAAACAAATAATAATAATAATAATAATAGTAATAATAATAATAAAGATTTCAAAGAGAAATCAAAAACTTGTGGTAATATTCACAGTATGGTGCATAAGTACTCTGTTTCCATATTACGTAATAGTTTCTAAGGAATTCAAGGGATAACAGGTGAAGTAGTTTTTATATAAAATATACTAAATGTAAAAATAAAAACTAATATTTTTACTCAAAGCTTAAAATAAAATAAAAATATTATACAGTATCTTTTAGTAAAAAAGTCTCACTATCTCTCTGTATAATTTTTAATTTCTGCAATAATTTTCCTATTGAATTTGTAGTTTTGAATATATAACTATTTCAGATTAAAATCTCATTAATAATTCATGAAGTAAACACAATAGAAATCATGACCGTGAAGGAAGTTTTATATCTGATATAGATTCGTCTTCATTTGCATAAACTTTAACTTGGATTTTTTCTATCAAACTTGGTTCATTTCGTAAAGAATTCTGTACAATATGAGAACATACATCATGAATCTTTTAAGCCGTTTAATAAACGAGCAGATCGTGTTTTATCGGGTCTAAAACCACTTGGCTACGCCTCGTGTTTCATACCCGATAAAACACTTCTGCTCGTTTATTAAACATTACATACTAAATGCAATTTCTTCAAATCTACGATTTCAATAGAAAAAATTAAATTTTCAGAAAATAAAAATTATGCTTGGAAGATAGTGAAACTCTCTTACTTGAGCTAAAAGATATAATTAATTATGTAAGAGATATTTGTATTTTATGTTACTAGAGTAAGTAAATATTCTAAGCTTATGAGCTTATTGCCTTTAAATTTATTAACTTTTCCTATATACACCTGTTATTAATATATTTATTTTTAAACAAACTTGTTCACAGAAAAAAACTGATCGTAAAATTAATTTTCATTTAATAAGGCTTAGTAAAAAAGACGAAAATATATCATCAATATATTCTAAGGGGATTACGGGGAACATTAATCTTTTCATTATAGGTTATTATACGTGGACACATGCCTTAATGTATTCATCTGATTCATTCATTCATAAATGGATGCCAATTAACAAAGGCATAACTTAAATTTAAACATTTTATCTCTTAAAGTGGTATTTTTCAAACACATATATCGCTTTTTAGATAAATATTTGAAAGTATATGGTCCATGTTCTTGAAAAATAAAGGAATAAAACGAAGCATTTTAATTTTGGCACTTTTAGTACATGTTGAACACGAAATCCTTTTTGAAAAGAAATCCTTACCTTTGCCTGGCACAATAGTAATAAAAGTGTACGAAATAAAGAGAATATACTCCTGGCAGAACATTATAGCTTAAAACACAAAGAAATGACGTGCAGAGGCGCTAAAATTGGCGTAAAAATCCTTTGTTTTTGGAGAGCATTTCAAAATGTCACGTCGTCCGCCATGTTGGTATGCGACCACTGTTCTGAATATCAGCGGTTGACTAAAAATACAAAGGTAGCCCACTTAGTATGAGAATATTTTCCAAGACCTCTCGAATCAAAACACTTGGTGGCAGTTCTGTATTTGTTCATTTATTCCACGCAATCATGACATTGAAAACAATCATAAATAAGAGGGTCACGGAAGTGGGTCGTAATCCATTTTCCAGCCCCCATTTTAACTAAATCCCATAGTCCCAGCCTATGTTTTGCTCAAATCCATCTCTCTCTTTTTTAATCCATTAGTGCATAAAATCCCATTTTGCAGCCCAAAAAAGGTGAATCCCATCTCCAATTTTACCCCTTCAGGACCCTCAAACAACAATCATGGTTGTCTTATACTGCTTGATTAATAGGATGCTGCAATTTAATACCTGTGACATCATGCTCCCATTTCGAGTTCGCCTTTGCTCAGTCTTAGCCTCGATTGTGTACAAATGTGTTCTTTTCTCTTATTAAGGTCCATTGTATAGTAAGCAATGTACGCACKRCGGAACAATATGAGTTGATTAAAATGCAATGAGTTTTGGTTGAATAGCTGAATATTATAACACACAACCAAGACTAAGGCTGAGCAAAAGAGAACCCAAAACTGGAGTATTAACTAATTCATTTATTTGTCTCATTCCAATATTCTATTCACTTCCTTTCATTCATCCATCGAATCCTCCATCCATTCATTTTTTGTTTGAAGTAAGCCAAGTCACCTTCCCAACCTCTGGCCAACCAAAACATCAATCAATCATGTCCACATATTAATCAATCAAATAGGTTTAATTATTTTATACCTCATTCTTCTGTTAGAACAATCTTTTCCTAATACAAAACTACAGATTCTTTCAAGTAGCTCTAACAGAAACACTCTTAAATTTTCTGTTAAATGATAATGTTGACCATGGAACATAAAATAATTACTGGATTGGAAACTTTGGGTCATATGGGCTATTTCGAGCTCACTGATTGGTAGAAAATCCATTTTATTATTGACCCCATGGCATTTCCAATCCAGTCCTTTTATGATCAATGTGTCAACCAACAAATGTTAGCTGTTCATGAAGTACATGATTACCCTCTAGAAGACTAGCCAAGCAACTAAAATTACAGTTTAGCTCTTTCATGGGGAATTGATAACAACTAACAATTATTACTTATAAGGCAGATCCAGATTCCTGGATCTATCACTGGTTTATCAAAATACATAATATACTGTTACATCTATAACAAATTGATGGTTAACAAATAATATAATTGGATACTTACAGAAAAGATTTTTATCATTTAAAATGGAAATATTATTAAATATACAATTACCAATAATTTTTACAGTCGTTTTCAATATTACATGGACTTGATAGCTGCAAGCTGCCTTTTGATTGAATTTAGTCTGCTGGTGCCAATCAAAAATGGAAAAAGTATCAACTGAGTATTTTAATTGATGGCAATGAAAAACCAGCTTTCTGCAGACAGTTCACGACTACTGCATTAAAGATTTAACTTTGAATTGTGTTTTATCAAAGAAATTTTGTTCTCAAAACTTTTTTCCAAGGAACACAATTCATATCTTTGATAACTTTCCAAGCGACAAAAACACCTTAATAACTGAGCTCTTGTAATATTGGAAACTACTATCTATGACCAACTTCCTTCATAATGACATCCATTATAAACAATCTATTGTTTAAAATAGTTTAGTTAAGAGTTAAGAGTGAAGTCATTAAACCCGTGAAATAGATATTAGACTAACACACTTTAGTAGACCTTAATAGTCCCTTTCACAGTTCCCTGCACCATCTTGAATGGTAGCCATGCCTTTGCATCAAAGCGAGACAAACGATGAGCTTGCAATGATAGAGTGTCTATTTGACTATTACACGTTGACTAATAATTTTTACTTCACGGGTTAAATGCCTTCACTCTAGTAGTGTTTTAGTTTCATTCTTATCTTCTAATTGTTTTTTGTTTTTATTTGTAAAATATCTTCTTATAGCTAGCGACATCATTATGAAATAGGGTCAATTTAACTTTTTATATTTTTTCATGTTCCTGTAATCTCTTTAACTAGATTTTGGCTTCTTTAACTAGATTTTGGCTTCTGCTAACAAAAAGTTACAATAATTTTGGCAAGACATTGTCTATTTAATTGTGGCTGTTACGTTTGGCCTGAAGACCCATGCGCCTTTTTCACTCGGCAGCAATGTAACAATAGATTTCACCACGTGTAGCCTGAGTCTTATTCATGTGCTTTAGAACACATTGCTATGTTTTAATCAAAGGTTTTTCTTCTCATGAGAATAAACATGGCTGTCATGTGATATAGGTACAAAGCCTTTTTTCTCACTTACTAGTGACTCTGACTTATTCTCTTTTAACTTTCAATAGACTCCTAGTTTCGAAGCAAAGAAAATAGAAAGAAATGATAATCTTTCTCAATGGAATTTTTGCCATTTGTTTTACTGTCATTTCTCTGGTACTAAGCCTCGCATCCAATATAACTCTGAATGCTGTCTACAGAATCAAACATTTAAATAAAATAACTCAAAAACGATTCTGAATGCATAATAGCCTATGCTCAGCAATCCCACTTCCTCTGGGGAATTAAGGAAATGTCCCAAGGGGGGAGGGGACATTAAATATTGGTATACAGGGTAGAAATAATGGCTACCCAGTGGTCATTTATGCAAGACTGGTAGTAGAACAGAATAGTACAACTTTATACTAGTCTCTGCACAACCTATATGTGTTCATGATAAGTATGAGTGACCATTCATTTTTAAGCAGGGAGGGGAGGGTGGTTGGATTTGCTTGGTAACCCATTTATGAAATCTGACCCCCTCTTATTGCTGTTTTCCATCCTATTTTTGTTTGTAAAAGTGGATTGCGACTTAAATTTTCCTGTGGATCTTAATATTATTAATAAATCCCTCCCCCTGATAAATTTCACCACCCCCTCCCCGGTAAAAAATGAATGGTCCTTAAAATTATCACAGGATGATTTCATACTATTCTGGAGTTCATACATTTTTCATTTACATTTTCAGGATTCCTGTCTCATAAATTATATTTTCTTTTCATACTGAAAACGTTTTTGATTCAGAGGTGTCTCGCTGTTTCATTACAGGCTGTACTCTTGTTACACCATCCAGCAGACCATTGGTGGTAACCCTGCGGAAAAATTTTTCGCAATTAATTTGGCTCCTTCACAGGGATCCCAATTCATAGAAAAGTGAAAGGTGAAAATAAAACCTGGGGGGGAGGGGGGGGAATTAAGGTGACTGGCTACATTTGGTTAAAAAAAATTTTTTTAATTACATGTATTTTTTAAAGTGAAATTTGATGCTGATTCCAAATATGAAAAGAAAAATGGGGTGTCCTGAGCTTGTTTTCGAGATGATCAGCATTTCATGGATGCTCAGAACTAGACAATCACACAATAACATATTTTTAGTGGTACATTACTACATTAAAGTATCTGGTAAATACTTACACTTCATCCATTTCTATTTCATCATCTGAATCTTCCTGGGCGACATGCAGATATGGATTATCAGGGAATGGCCTAAAGTTGTACCTGTGGTATAGAGATATCATTATTAATTAATTAATTAATTATAATTATTAATTGATTAACAAAGAAATATCAAATGAACAAATGAACAAACTAATGAATGAACATGCCAGGTGCTAGATTAGAAATGTGTGTACTGTAACATTTTCTTAAAGCTACACTGGTCTGAGTTCCAAGTCCAGACTAAATAGACCACCTCGGCTCAGGGCTACCGGCTCAGGCATAATGTTTCCCATTTCAGACCACGTGCCATTCCCTAGAGTATAATTTATTTGTTTAATGCTTGAGCTGGGTTGCACATGAGAAGACACATAAATATTGATACAACTCAAACAAAGATCCTTATTCTCAAGGGAATGACAAGTGGTCTGAAATGGGTAAACATTAAGTAATTAAACATTAAATCAGGTAAGCCCAAGCCGAGGAGGTCTATCGTCTGTCATTTTCAATCCAAAATCCAAAATGCAAGCTAGAGACAACTCTATTTACTAAATTGAAAGGGATGAAGCAACACACACTTACCCAGTGAGTACAAAGAATATGTACGTTGCTGCATTTTTGAATAACTGAAGTAAAAGATAAAATATACACAATGAATAACTGAAGGCATACAATATAGAATACACACCAAAAATAAAAAATAAAAGATCATAATAAAACAAAGATGGTTTATTGTGCAGTCCCAGAAATTAACCATACTCTCCCCAGAAAGGAAGTTTTTAAAGACCCTACCACCAGAAATTCAAATTTTCTACCATACAAATTCTGTAATTTTGCTCTTTCTCTAACCCCTCTACCCCTCAGAAATTTCAAATTCCTTTGTGGGGGGGGGGGGATATGGATAATTTCTGGAACTACACATTTTTTAGTAAGTTAAATAGTCCCCTTCACAGTTCCCTGCGCCATCTTGAAAGGCAGCCGTGCCTTTGCATCAAAGCGAGACGAATGGTGAGCTTGCAATGATAGAGACTTGTGAATAATTATCCAAGGTGTTAAAAAAAGGTCTCTATCATTACAAGCTCACTGTTCATCTCGCTTCAATGCAAAGGCACAGCTACCTTTCAAGATGGTGCAGGGAACTGTGAAAGGGACTATTAATAAAACAAAGCCATCTTCCTTACCTCATCAAACCACATGTACTGGAATGGAACAGTTATCTAAAATTCATAGATTATTAATTATTAAAATGAAATGAAGAAATTACAAGCTACCCTGTAATTACGAAATTAGAATTAATACTTTCAAGAAACAAAAGTAGTGGTAATTTGACAAATGTAATATACTAATTTGCCAGTTTCCAGGGTATTAAAAAAAACTTGTCATCACCAATCACCACCGCAAGTACAGCAGTGCCGCAGCTCAATGGGGTCGAACCGAAAGCATATGAATATTGAAGCAAGAAAAACAGGGAAACAAACCGATGGCACATAACAGGGCAGAAAAACGGTTTTTGGCCTTTTGCCATAAGGACAGCTTTACATATTTCAGCTCAATATTTTGTAAACACATTTTTTTGGAGCCAAATAGCAAAATATCAAATGCAACCAAAATTTATTGAATGTATATTTGAGATACAAAGCCGTATACCTTGGGAGAGGTGATACTTTGATCAGCAGAAAAACTGACATTTTCCGGAATGCTAATAAGTAGATTTACTCTAATTCGAAAAAATTTCCTCACAAGTTTCGAGCAGCAGTGAAACGCTTAAAACATTGGGGTATTAATCATGAAAGTAGCGGGCTCACCGTTTTTCTGCCCTGTCATGGTGCATACAGTAGGATATACATACCTTAATCAAGTAGACAATAATCCTTGTGAAATAAATATAGCAAACAATCTGAAAAAATGGGAAATGGAAAATGGGAAATTAGTACTTAAACCTTACATTTTTATATCAACGCACATCTATCACTGTGAATTTAATTTATTTTCAACTTGGAAAATAATTTGATTAATGATAATTAATAATTATCTTGGTGAGGATCAGCTTACCATCACATAAAAATGTCTAAATAGTTTAAGTTTTGCCAAGTTAATAGCAGCTGAAAAGAGAGAAAGAGAAAAAAAATGAATTTTAAAAATATGTTAATATTTGAATTGGCCTTCTTATTCTCAAATCATAACTAATGCTGTTGTCGTAGTTGTTGCAGCGGCTGCTTTTGATGTTGTTCTTGGTAATGCTAGCTGGTGGAGCTGTTGTAGTTCGATTTTGCTGTCGTTGTTGTTGTTGCTACTTCTTATTCTGTCAATGTCAATGTCAGTGTCATATTTGTTGACGTTGTTGTTGCTATTGCTGATGCTGTCAAGGTCATTGTTGCTGTTGTCATTGTTGCTATTGCTGGTGCTGTCAATGTTATTGTTGACGATGTTGTTGGTGCTATTGCTGATGCTGTCAAGGTCATTGTTGTTGTTGTTGCTATTGCTGATGCTGTCAAGGTCATTGCTTGTTGTTGCTACTAAATCATTGCCATTGATGCATGTTGCTGTCGTTAGCCTAATTACCCTCTGTAGTGACAGCCACTCTATTTAAAAGTTGAAAAAAAATAACAAATACCCTTGCCATCTGTTTTAGAAGCTTCTTGTAAATGTCTTATTGACCACACAACAGGAAAGAGAATGGCTCCACAACACATCAAGTCAACCAGGATAAATAATTCCTTGTAAGAAATGTCAAGGACAATAATAGCACTCATGACATTATATATATTAAATAAACTGAAGACTATATGTAAAAAGAGTATATAATATAATCATTGGAATGTCGAATGTGATAACTTTCAAAGTAAAAAGGTCAAAGCTTTTCAAAGAATTTCGAAGCTGGAGGGAAAATAACAAGGAAGCGAGACAATTCTGCTTCCATCACTAGAGCGTAACCCTCTTAAGATAACGATGGTGACTATGATTACGATTACAATGCTTACAACGTTAGTGTGAACAAGGCTTAACTATGACTAACAGACCTACTACCTAACAAACCTGTGCTTTCCCAACTAAGCTAGTAAATCCAAATGGACACTCACATTCATGTACTTCTAGGTAATAAACAAAAATATATAATTATATCAAAAGGATATCCATGTTGCATATTGTACTCTAGCTTCTTCAGTAGTATCCATGACAATCTGGGCTGAATTTGCAAGAATCTGTCCAAAATAGAAAAATAAAAATGACCTGATCAAGACAAATTTCACAAGAGGTTAATCATAATAGACTTCCATCAACTAAATATATTTGTAGAGTACATGACCTGATTTTTTTTTGATTTCCTTTCAGCTAGAGACAAATAACAAATGATTCCTATAACACTTTCATAGCTCATAAATTAGTTCATCATATAAGTGGAGAGATCATGCGATCTTCCGTACCATCCCTGGATCTGCCCCTACTGGTAACATTATTTTGTCAATCATGAAGAAATAGAAAACATGCAGGCGTGCTGCCTGCAGTTATGAAGCGTGCAGGGATTGTCAGAACATGAGGGCAGTGTTGGGAGAAGCATGACTCATAGCAGAGTGCTTCTCGACACTTTTCGAGTGTTCTGCCAATCCCCAAGTGCTGTATACTTCCACACAACACAGCAAGCAAGTTTTTTATTTCTTTTACAAAATACAAATACAAGAATGATTGTCTCCCAGTTCAAGAGCCTATCCCAATTTGGAGGCATAACACTAACGTACTAATAAATCACTCATGATTGTAAGCTGCTCGGCTGCTAATAGGGCCTTAATATGCAGCCTGTAAAATCCTCCACTGCAATGTAAAGCGCATTGAGACAATGTGATAATGCGCTATATGAGAACCCCATTATTTATGACGAAACTGAAAGTGCATGTGCATGCTCTCATAAAGCATGCACTCCCAACCAACCAGAACACAGTTATTCTATAATGATTTTTAACCAACACACACCTGTAGGGGGATGACTATGATAAAGATCTTCTTGTCTCGGTCAGATAATACATGTTTTACAAAGAAGTAACCAGTGCCTATTAAGACGATGGTAGTGAACAGTAATGCACCTTTAAGCCTGTAGGAGAGGACAGGTCGAATAGAAAAATAATTAATATAGGCATATTAGGCATATATAGAGTTAATAATGGCTGTTCAGTTGCTGGTCATCATGAACGGCCAAATAGACCTCAAGTTGACCTAATATAGTGATGTATGTGTTTTTTTACACGCAGTTATAATGAAATCTTCTGTAATATAGTTGACAGTACTTACAGATGTGTGATATAGTAAACTACTGCCTAAGATCCTTTAGGGATCCCATCACTACTAATATAGTGATCTAGGTGTTTTTTTTACATGCAGTTATAATGCAATCTTCTGTAATAGTTGACAGTACTTACAGATGAGTGATATAGTAAACTACAGCCCAAGACCCTTTAGGGATCCCATCACTACTAATATAGTAGTAGTTTATCTGAAAGAAAAACACATAGGTTAGTTTCTTATCTCACATGCTATCCCTATCATCGTGCAATCCCTATCATCAGTTTCTGTAGCAATAGTCAGGATTGGTGGAAGCGGGGGGCCGACCAGGGGGACATGTGGCCCCCTGCAAAATATTTTGGGCCCCCCCCAAAAAAATTTTGGTTCACATGAAATATAAATGCATAGATTCAATTTTTATTATTGTTATTAAGTTGTTGTGATTTTTTGCAGTGCCCCCTCTCCTAAAGATTTTCAGCTTCCGCCACCCCTGATAATGTATAGGGTGTGGTAGGGTTGCTGGCCTCACCCACATGCAAACTCATGGCCCTCTATTTTAATGTCTCTTAGCTAGACTGGACAGTTATTTCATGTGGTCATCCGAGCCACCTAAATGTTTCCCTGATCCATTGGTGCATTATAATGCAGCTTCTTACCGACTCAAATGCTAAATCCATAGCCTTGAGCATAATCAAGACAAACATCATGTAATGAACTTTGAACGTGTTTTCTCTATTAGGATAGTAGAAAAGAGACAATAAGAGGTTTATCACTAAAATATTAAGGGAGGGTTAGGTGAAGATTAACCATTTCACTACTACAGCAGCGGGCAAAAGCGGCCTACTGGAAATGTGACATTTTTCCTAGAATGGCCAAAAGCGGCCAGGGAAAAGACATTTTTACTTTTCAATTACCAGTTCCCTAGGACATTTCTGTGTTTTGAAACAAAACGTTGAAACTCGTTTTTTTTTTTTTTGGATCATTAACCAATCAGATCCTATCAACTGCTTTGATGTGTGTTATAAGGCCTCAATATCTACTGAGCATATTTTTCATTTTGATATAGTGAAATAAAAAAAAACCCAAATTATGTTCCAGGAAGAGCCTGTGTTGGGCCCTTTCAGTCTCTAGTAGTGAAAGGGTTAAGTAAATGCAATAGATTTCCTCATTTTCCAACTCCAATTTGATCTGTGAGTTAGGTGTGACCAGCTGTTTAAATTTGTCTAATTCTTATGTTTATTTGGGAGGGGAGGGGGGCAACTCGGGCAGGGCACTTAAAGTGGGGAGGGGATTATAGAGATATAGCATAGGAACCCTCACAGAAATTTCATGGTATACCAATGATTAAGACATTCCATTTTACTGGGAATTACCTGTTTTGTCGAAGAACATATATCCAAAAACATGCTGTCAAGAAGAAAACTGCTGCCATGACAGAGAAGAGGTGTGGAAGAGGCTCCTGAAATATACATTAAGCAGCTATTTATGAGCGTGTTTGTAATATGAAATATATACAATATGAATAAACACCCCTTGCACTAATTCCCTAATTAAGTTTTCTTCTCTTGAGATTTAAAACATACTACTAATAAAAAATGTTATGAATTTGAGTTAAACGTTGGTCAGACATTCTGTATTCCATTGAGAAAACTACCCATTGTTTGAGTGGACATTCAAGAATCGCCAGGATTGGTCTATTTGATATAATATTTGGGTTTTCTTACCTCTCCAGCTGATAAGTAATTCTTGGCGTTCTTTTCTACTATCTTGACCTACAATGATAAACAGAGCATAAAATTGACTTTTAGCCATGATGAATTTTGAAAAAATAATGTCAAAACACAAAATGAGAGCAATAATGACTGTCTTTGATTCAAAGAAACATGTAATTAAATGAATAAATGCATGGATAGTGAAATGAATAAAATAAAGTAATGGGATGGATACATGGAATAGAAAAATGGATGGATTGATGGATAGATTGGGATGGATGGAATGGGATGCACCAATGACATGGCAGGGCTCGAAATAGGAATTTTTATTAGCCTGCCATAGTAAAGGAGCACGGTAAAAGGAGGTAATTCCAGTAAATTGTGCATGCCATTTCATTATTCATTTGGCAGTGCATCCTTATTTTCTCGTGCCAAACCTGAAATTTGTCCTGTCGTTTGGCCATTGGCTGGCCGCTATTTCGAGCCCTGCATGGTATTAATCACATCCACAGAAAATTGATACACAGAGATGGATACAAAATGGGATAGGATGGAGACATGAAATAGAAAGAGAGACGGATTTAAGGATAGATTGGGATGGATGGAATGGAATGCACCAATGACATGGTATTAACCTGAATGTCAACCATGACCTCGGTCTTCTCCCCATAATTTGCACAGTTATGAAAGTAAAGGTTATATAACCCTTCTTCATTCTTGTCTTTTACTGTCACAGTAAACTATAATAAAACAAATTAAAAACACACACATTGAAGGAATATTTTGTTAACATATTCCATAAGGATTCAAATCCCCCTTCATGGGAGGGGAGGAGGGGGATGATTTAGGGTTTTCATTAATGGTTGGCCGGGGGATTAGAGAATGTTCCTGTAACTGAACAAAATGCCCAAGCTTAATCTACCATGAGTAGACCTTTTCTAGCTTTGTTGTTTGTTGTTGCACATTTCATCCCATGTGGTACCACTCTTGGGAGTCAATTCTTTCATGTGTAAATATTTTAACATGTTTGTCATAAAAGAACAGTTCTCAAGGGAATGTCATGTGATCTGAAATGGGCAATTTTGCATACGAAGCTAAAAAGGTCTATATAGCTTATAGTAATTTGTCTCCAACAGTTCAAAACTTAATACTGAAAACCCTGTGTTTACAAGCATTTTCTGAAACAGTATAATCTATACAGTGCAAAAAGTAAATCAAATTCAAATGGAATAAAGGCATCCAATCATATACTCACATTGCCAGAGTATTCAATCGTCTCGTTCATAGTTCTTGAGGAAAGTGGTAAATAAGTAGTATTGAATTCAAGTTTCTTTGACTTTTCATCACGTCTGATTCTACTCTGTGCATCATTCTCTTTTTTGGCAGGAGTTAAATTAGCAGCTTGCGTTAATGGAGTCGAGGCTGATGATTTGCTCGTAGATTTCAAACCTGTCGTTGGTGTTGATGTTGCTATCACTTCCGTTCCATTTTTGTTTATTTTCTTTTCCTTTGTTTCATTTCCCTCTTCTGTTTCTTTCTCGTTATGTGTCTTTTCTTTTGCACTTTCATCATTTCCATTTTTTTCGTTTGTTGTAGTGGGTTCTTCTGGAGGCATAAACCCGATCTCCAATTTGTTGAAATCAGGACCAAATCTTTGAACAATTATGCTAAACGCAAGATATATTGTATATTTGAGTGTTAGAACTTTAATGATTTTTACAAGATTTCTGTCCTAAGTATAATTATTTCAAAAATTGGATGAAAGTTGTCTATAATAATGATTTATTATGAGTGTTGTAATAAGATACTCGTGTCTCTTTGGGTGGCTGATAAAAGGGGGGATTCCTAATTGTGTAGCACAATTTAATCATGGTTCATGTATTGCTGTAACATTCACCTTGGCTATGTTGCATAATTCTTCAAATGGCTCATAAATGGGTGCAACTACTCATTGGATAAAACAATTCAAAGATTTGTAAAGTTTGGGTGTGACCATTAGTCAACTCATCTATTGGGTGTCCTTCTGTGGGTGTCTCAATTATGGGTGTGGCACCAACCCTTTGGTCAAAAATTTAGTAATTACTGCAACCAATAAATGGATATCCTTATCTTTGGGTGGCTTGTGTCTCGGTATCACAGCACCACTGCCTGAGTAAAACATCTAAGGCCCCGTCCACACTATGCTGGATAAATCTGAATCCACAACTTTCACACCGAAACCAGAAAAAAAAGTTTTCCATCCACACATGAAAACAGATAAAATGTTCCAGAGGCAGCAAAAACGCTTCATTGCACATCTGAGCATGTGCATCGAAGCTGAAATTGAGCCTGCGGTGAATTTTTGGCCTTCCCGCCATGTTCCCATGACAATCATGACATCATCATATTCAAAAAACTTCAGATACAAAATGATCTCCATCCACACCAATACAGTTAGCTGGCATTTTCAAATTGTTCCACTCTGGAGACCTTATTCGAAAAAATTTGTTTTCAGTGAAGAGTCGTTCTGGATTTGCCAGGACTACTAGTGTGGACGGTAGGCCTAACTGAATAAATAAAAATTTGGATTCAAATTTATCCGGCATAGTGTGCAGGTTCTTAATGGTATAACACATCTATGGAAAGCAACGTGCACTTAGACATCATGAGTCTGTACTATACTATACCTCTTCTTTTTCAAATCAAAGATGAAAACAGCAACAGACATGCGGTTCTGCAGATTAGTCTGATCCTTAAGAATGCACTCTCCAGCATGCTGTTCCTTTAAAACCAACAATATGACATTACTGATTAACTGCAAACACTATTTTTTGATCCAGTGCTATGTTTGATCAGCATAAAGCTGATGAAAGGGTGTATATGTTTTCCCATTGCAGACCATGTGTCATTCTCTGGAGAATAGGATACTTTGTTTGAGTTGTATCCATATTTATGTGTCTTCTCATGTGCAAATGTTAAACAAAGAAATGATACTCCAGGAAATGACAAGTGGTTTAAAATGGGAAACGTTACACCCAACGGTAAAGGTAAAGGCAATTTATTATACTTCAATAACGCGGGGAGTGGTTGCCCAAATCTCCCGAGCCAAGGGCTCATGTTTAATGTGCTCAAAGGTGCGCCCTCTACCCCCTCTTACTATCAGCGCTCCTTTTTATGGGTATTTTAGCTAATTAAAATTACACAGAACAGATGTGGATATAGTCCATTGATCTACTTACCATGTAAGGTGAGATCCCATCACTGGCAGTTTTTTCAAGTGAAAACCCAAACTAAAATAATAAATGAATGAAAGAGGACTTTTTAAAATTTATTTAATATAAAAAACAAGAATTTAATTTAATACTGACAATAATGATTTCAAAATGTAAATTTAAATAACATATTTTTTATACTATTTAAATTTGGTTTTTTTTTTATATTAGTATATGTAATAGGACTCCATGCTGTCCAATTAAGAAATAATTTGATGGGGAAAATTCCGAGGACTGACAAAATTTGACAGTCAGAGAAATTTTTCGAGTCTAATTATTTCTTGATTAGGGAGCATGAAATCCCATTACCTATTAATTATATAGCAGCCTAATTAATCCCATATCAACAAGACCTGTCCAATTAAGAAAATAATTGGACAGTTACCTATAWGGGATTAATGAGAAGCTGTATAATTAGGTCTTAAATTCATATCCATGTTGAGTAGTTCCAGAAATTATGCATAGACCCAAACAGAGGAATTTCTTTTAAGGAGCCCCCAGCTACCATGAAAATTCCAATGTTCTTCCATACAAACTCTGTAATTTTGTTTTTTTCTCTTAACCCCCCACCACCCCTGGGAAACTCCTAATTCCCCTGTGGGGGGAGGGGAGGGGAAGGATAATTTCTGGGACTACACACCTTCATTCTTTAATTACAAACTTTTTTCTATTATAATTCAAGCTGATATTGAAAAATCTATTGAAAGGATCAACTACCTGTGCTAGCAGTCTGTAAGCATTAAATCTCTTATTTTATCAAGGGTTTAGCAAAATCTACAATATTATTTTCTACCCCTGTCTTTAATTTTCCCAACAATAAGGTGCAAAACATCAGGTTTTTTTTCTATATTAAAAAAAATTGAATTCAAGATTCGTCATTTTTATACCCAGCCTGAGCAATCCAACTATACTAAAACTTTCTTAGCCCAGAACAATAGTTTATTTTCAAATTAGATGCCGTATTTCAATTCAGTGTATAGAGTACAATATTGATGGACATATAACATGTACTTGTCTTTGTATTATTTTTGCCTCTTTGCTCACTTCAGACTTAAAATATTCACCCTTACTGCACCCTAAAATGTCTAATAGTTTTATGGTTCTAGATAAATCTATCTGACTTCGAAAACTATTCATGGATTCATGGGTAGACATTTAACTTGCCTTAATGTCGACATAATACTACTCACAGGTCGACAAAATACTGCAGAGTCAAAATATCCACCCTTACGCACCCCAAAATGTCTAATAAGATACATCTATCTTTGAGTGCATCAAAACTCACACTATTAGTTGATGTCACCTATTTAATCGCATATATATGCCAAACCAATAGTCATGCGATTCCAAGGGTTTACTTTACCAGAGAATGTGTGAAGAGACAGCTGATTGCATTTTTGTTCTCTGCCCCTGATTATCACTCCATTGGCACATGAATTTTCAATATTTGATGTTATTTAAAATAGTAAATAACTTAATATCTAATTTAGGTGACGTAGACTGTTCAAAAGTTAGACTACATTCAGTCTAGTCATTTCATAAATTATTGGCAGGGGCTAACAAACAAAAATAATAAGAGGCCTAAATATCAAATGCAGTCAAGTATGAAATTAAACTGAAACAGCCTATTTCCCTGAAGCGTTTCCTGAAAAATAATGCTAAAACAGCTCTACTAACAATTTTAATATTAGCTTAACATATTCTGGTTCTTTGGATACACGTTTACATACATATCAAAAAGGAATTTTATCAAATCCACGTTTCGTTGTAATATTTAGGGTAAAATTACAAAGTATAGTAAGCTTAATTACGTTTTCGTTTAAATCCAATCTCAAGTTCAAAAAGCGAAAGAAAACAAACAAACAAATAAATATATGAATAAGAATTTCAAATGCAAAAAAAGTTGAGTTAGGAAGATAGAAAAATATCTAAAAATAACATTATTTTCATAAAAAAAAGTCTAAACCAGTTGAGCAGCGTCAGTAATTTGATTATAAATAATATTAAATTTCAAGTTTTGTATAGTTCCTGACCATATTAAAGGTTAAATACTTACTTTACGAGATAGGAAAGCTTGATCCACCTCCGTGCCCTTCCTAGCACTCTTGAACACAATTTTTCTAACTTCCACCTTCAAAAACCCATTTTTCAGGAAACCAAATTTGCTCAACTCAAAGGATTTTCTCGCTTCATCCTGAAAAAATAACGCGTTTTGTCGACATGAATTTTGTAATAATTCTTTAAAATAAATGAGATTAAATACTACTAATGCCTTTTATAGACTTACTTTTAGGGTTAGGTGGTGTTTTCTGCCGGTAGAATTGATAAATAAAAGAAGAAAAGATAAAATGAAGAGAGAACGAAATTTCCCAATCTTGTTGGACGCCATGTTTGAAATGGGTTTGATAGACGTGATGACGTAAAGGTCTTAAAGGGACTGGCACTAAAAACACAGGAGCCCCAATTGAATGCTCTTATTTTCCGTCAATCGACGCCATTTTTTCTTCAAATACTCAGGATATCTTTTCAATCAAATGATCTCTTCCAAGACATCTTAATTAGCCAAAGCAAACACCAAAAATATTTACCAAAGAAAATAGAATGATTGCGCGCAGACTAAAATATAATAATATTCAATTACGTGTTTGCGCTCATCTCACACAAGTCACCAGTCCAGCAAACCTACAAACTACACTCAAACATTCTTTAATTTTTATGCCATTTTTTTCACTTCTCCCTATTCCCTTTCTATGCTCTCTCTTTTCTCCCATATCTAGTTTTTCCCCGTTGTTGTAATTTGTTTTGTTTTGTTTTGTTTAGTGTTTTGTTTTGTTTTTTCTTTTGTTTGTTTCGTTCAGTATGCCCTGATCTATTTTTCTCCCCTCGATTAAGATTAAAAACTTGTGACAAATTAGATTTCATTCGTTTATTTACTTCATTATTTAGCTTGATGTCAATCTTTACCATTAAGACAGGCAATTATACATTTTAAACAACTTTTTAGGCTGGTCTAGGCTACTCGGTTTAAGTTCTGTCAATCAAAAAATACTTCCCGGGATGGAGCTCAAGACATCCCTTGTGTAAATTTGATAAGAAGAAACCAAAACACGCGAAAACATGCCTTGTATCGAAGTACTTGGGTAGAAGAATCATGCATGAAACCCTCTTTGAAAAGTTTAAAGTACTTTGGTCGCTTCCAGCATAGCTCCTAAAACCCAATTCAGTTCAAAACCGTGTAAACCTTTTGCCACGTGTAGGGTGAAATTATTACCAGCACCATACCCATCCTTTACGAGCTCGTAAATATAATTGAGTTGGAAACAAAGGCCATAGATTTCGTACTTGCTCGTATCTAGGTCTTCTGCGGGTTCAGCGCAGAATGTATMGGTAGAATTCTTAATTTGCGGTACAGTGACAATATCGTCATCCGTCTTTAGCATTTCCACATCGCGCAGTGCAAAATAAATGGCGCCAAATCCATAGAAATTGCCCTTCAACTTTGGCTGCACGATGAAAGGGCATTCTTCAATGTCTGGATCGTTACAGAAAATCTTATTTCTTATCGCTTTTTTACAAAGAACCCCGTTATATTTCCCTATCAAGAGATAATCTTTGTCATTTATCTTGACTTTTTCTTCGTACCCATCGTTGTGACAGTGGCTGATGATCTTCTTACAGTCAGCAGCAGTAAGGGGGACTCGCGACCGCCTCCGCGAAAGCCCCGAATAACACGGGTATTACAGGCGTTAAAACGAACGGAATGCCGACGGCGGCCTTGGCGAATGCCTCCTTACTGCTGCTCTTTTAGGTAACTCAAACGATGGTAAGATATCTTATGGGTATATGAATGACCTACATCAATGCACGTGCTTCGTTAATGAGATCTGCGTGACTTGTTTGAGGCCCCGCGTCGTAATACCAAAGCCAGAACCTTTYGTATGCTGTGGTAAGAAGATGCAATTAGAGGAAGACGCATCGATGCAGTGTTATGAGTGTGGTAAGAATCTACGTAACGCGGTATCTAGTGTTACCCAACAACACTACTTTGTAAACGGAGGTCGTAAGAAGGCAGTATATGAAAGGATAACGTACTTTCATAAGAAAATGAGGTACGTCCTAGGCGAACCTGCTTACGTAGATCCTTTAGTAATGMAAGAGATTGCCGACGACTTAAGAGCGCCAACCGTAAGAGCTCTACGCGCAACCTTAAAAAAGTTGAAGTTARGAAAGTACTATGACCATATTTCCTACTTGTTATCTCAAATTACTGGTGAGGTTATTCCAGGCGTTGATTATTACGATATGCACCAAGCAGAGGAGTTATTCTGTTGCATCGAGGGAAAGATTCCCCATTACTTCGATCTCATTTATAAGATCTTCAAGAAGATTAACCCCCAACATCCATTGTTAGCATGGATTCCTAGACGATGATACATGCAGCTGGAATCCTCCTGCGCCTTTTTCRAAGGTGATACTTAGGAAGCGAGCTTTTTTCGCATTTCTTCTCTGGCCTCTTCGTAGATCTTCTTGCGAGACTCGTCGGAAAGATCTTTTACGACTGTTTTTTTATTCCTTATGTCCG
>NW_022261595.1:93148-104545 GCF_009602425.1 Actinia tenebrosa
TCTGAACCTATGTTACATAAATTTATGTGCCTGAACCTACGTTACATAAATTTATGTGTCTGAACCTATGTTACAAAAATTTATGTAACCTCGACAAATTTTCCATAAATTATCTAATAGTGTTTGAGTATTTAGACAATAGATTAGCGGCAAATTTTGAATTTTGATATTCTTCCGCTGTTCCTGTTGGTAAAACTAAATGATGAAGAAGAGCTTGTAATATATTTTCTTCACACATTTGTGATTTGTGTCACCAAAGATATAGAAAAATAGTAATATACGACTTCAAATACGACAGGAAACCAAATTAGAGACCGTATAAAACGCAATCTTTACGATTACAGTTTGTTTCTTCCATACAAAGATATTATCGAGCTGACACTATTAGATTTTATCACTATGTTGCTATGTGACAGCACGTTTATATTCGACAACAAAGGTGCCGGCAGTCTTCTAAGCCGTGTAAACCCATGGATATTTGTCCGATTTATAGCGATTCTATTGTTCAGATTCATACTTTATTTAGGTAATTTATCGTATTTTTTTGCGAAAGTTTGAACTGCCGGGCATTTAATCAATTTTAGACCGCAAGCGGCAGTGTTAGCGAAAATATTCAAAGTGACATGAACCAAGTGCTCTGTATTCTATGCCAAGCGAATACAGACAATCCTTATTAGAAGTAGTCCAGACTACAAGAAGCGCTTAATTAGATGTACATAAAAAATAATGGAGCAACGAGCTCACGAACAGATATCATGCAACTCTCCTACGTTTTTAACATATCTGTCAATCATGTCCTGAGTTTCTTCAGTCTCTAGCTCTTCAGTCCTTTCCTCCTCATTGTTTGTCCCCGTGCAATCGTCCATCGTTAAATCATCATCTTCAGTTTCTTTTGTTTCAGCTGCTACGTGGGCTTTCCTCACGGTTTCTCGTAAGGCATCAGCTTCACATAAGCAAAGGCACTGCCGCTCTAGACTGGTTATTAAGGAGATGCTAGTTCCTAAAGCGAAAAAGAAATGAAGGAAATATATTCATGCGGTTACCTAAAATGAGTTATTAGATAATTTAATAAAGAAGTAGCAGCCGTCATATCAAAACAAACTATTGTTTTAGTGCTAGAGATCATGGTCGCTGAGATGGTGAAAGTAAGAACAACTAAATATTACACTAAATATCACAAATAATGGAAATTAATCGCAAATTAAGTTTCTATCGTTTTAGCTGATGTAACAAACCGTGACGTCATTTGAATTAGAGCAATTAGTACTAAATAACGCTAATTACACACACACACACAAGACAATGGATTTATAGTGAATTGCTATTTAGTTGTTGCGCCATCTCACAACCACAATGTTGGATTAATTACTACGCCTAGTTACCATTAGATGGTCTTGACAGATCCAGGACCCACTGACTTTCGTAGCTAAACAGCTGAACCATTTTTACCATTGCCTCGTTTTGATGGAATATGTTGGTCATATCCTCTCCTCGTACTAGATTTCCATCTAACACTTGGCCAAATCTTGACCATTGGCCAATAATCATTGGGGATACCACATTTTGAAGAAGTCCAGCACCTTTGAAAACGTGAAAAGGACTATGTCAGGGTTTCAATTGTTAGCTCTTGATAATATTCGCGAGTTATAGCTGACCTTATTTATACAGTTTATTGAGAGGAACAGAGCAGCAGCCTTTTGTGCAGAAATGTATTACTCATGACTGATTAAGATAGATTGATTTAAACTTACTTGTCGCTTTGATGTCTTCTTTTGCTATGTGATAGCCAACCTGGACACTGGACATTCGTTCCAAGGAACTGCGGATTCTAGTCACATCTGTGTCTTTGTATGGTGAAGTAACATGGAAGATTACATTGTAATAATCCATGTTACTCACGTTTAACGAGTGCAATGTAGTAATAAATCTCTTTAAAGAGAGGTCATCAACATCCTGCAACGAGTAAGAAATAAAAGTCAATTACCCAATTAATTCCCAGTATAACTCGTTCAATTTATACTGACCCCTGTTATAGTGACGATTGTAAGGGCAAACCCCTTAAACTCTGGTATGATCCTCGTGACCAAATCCTTACTGAGGCTCGAGAACCCACCAGCAACCATTGCCCCAACTACCCCATCGTTTTCGAAAAAGTGGACTCCACTTTCCCCCTCAGCCTGCAGTCGAAGTGCCGTTAACGTACTATTTTTATCTTGCTCGATCTCCACTGCTCGTCGAAAGAAGTTTTCCATTTCCTGTTAAAAGATGTGTACGTCATGTCAAAAAAGAAAAAGAAAAGAAAAGAAAGGGAAAGAAAAACCAAAAAACACAAATACTGTGGTTGTGAACGCGTGCTTTATGAGAGCACATTGCACGCATGCGCACTTTCCGTTGCGTCAATCCTATCTAAAATAACGATTATTTTAATTTGCATCTAATGCTTCTCTCGTGTTCTGCCAACCCACGCGTGCTTTATGACTGCATACAGCACGCGCGCGCGTTTTCTATTTCTTATTTAAAAACATTGTATACGTTATATGGACTTTGAAATTTTGTACAAATTGGTATTTACCAGTGGAATAGCCTTCCCCTTAAATTTGAGGGTGGAGAACTGGGCCAACTTATCCTCAGTTGCATGTCTTGGGAAACGTCGTTGCAGCTCGGCCCAAGAGCTTGATCCTGAATATCTCATGAAGGCCTCTGCTACCCTTTTCTTTTTTTTTATGGATTCGGCCATTCCTTTAAACTCCTCGAGAGTAATAGCCTTTGTCGACAACTTCTCAAGAAGAGCGCCCTTCGACTCTTCGTCTAACCCCTGCAGCGGCATTCCCAGCTGTAAAAAAAAACAGTATGAAAGTTAATTCTTCTTTTAATGGAGACACTTGCATTGAAAAGAAGGCACACTACGGGTATGAACGATCATTAAAGGCTTGGTAGTTCACATGCAAATGAGCAAAACCTATTGTTTGAAGTATGGTGTTTGACCCAGTTCTAATATCAGGCGTATTTTAGTCCGCGGCAAGAATAAATAGTTACTTGATAAATGTAATGAATACCAGTCTCCAGTCGCAGTGAGGTACTAACATAACTATTATGACCAATCAAATCAACTGTTTGTATCATATACCTGATTTTGCTTTAGTTCCAGCTTCCGCCTTCATGAGGGCTTACCCAGCGACATGCCTTTTAGCTCAGCTCTTTTGTAAAGAATATCCACTTGGACGAACAAGTCCCACACAGGCTTTGATAGGAGTGCAGCTTGTAACGTGGGCTCCAAACTGGCAACATCCTAGGATAACAAATTTAAATTTATCTTGAATTTTCCTAAAAAAATAATATTTATGGTTGTGATGATCACTGGGTAAAAACGATTGCAAATAATACCGACGAATGAGCAACTTTCATGATTTTTCTAGTTACCAAAATATAAATAGTGCGCATTTACCTATTTCGTTACTATGCCGATGTTATCGCCAAGGGGCGGGTGCGTTGTAAATACGGCAGAATAAAAATAATTACCGGTTTTGCACCAATACGTACCTTTTCTGCATTGACAAACATTGTTTGGCAGGATTTTCTCCACTCAAGTGAGGACTCTGGAGTTGGGTCTTCCTCGTAATTTTGATTGGCCATCGCATATGCCCACTTTCTGCAGGTTTGCACTCTTTCCACCCACTGTGTTTTCCTGCTTCCTTCGTCCATGAAGTTGTGGATGTGCGCAAGTCTCTTGATTTGTTCATCTGATAGTTTGTTGTCATAGACTGACACCCAAACTTTTTCAAGTTGCGCACTGATGATTGGATCATTCTGTTTCCTCAGCTAGTGTTATTTACATACAAGGAGGAAAGGAATAAAAAGGAAAAAAAGAGACATAAGAATCGATGGTATTCTCAATGTTCGTAACTATATGCATAAAATGGAACTAGGCCGAATGAGTATAAAAATATATATTATGGGACCCTTTCCGTAACTCTCTTCTATATAATTATCTATCAAAGACCGGAAGTGCACTTCCCCCGTCTTTACCCCTTAATGTTACAAGACACCGAAAACTGGTWTATGCCAACCTTCATGTATGCCGCATGACGATGACGTCCCCCAATGATTTGTATGGTGCARACCTTTAACAGGCCTTTCATCGCCTGGCCATCAATTAAATCCTCTTTACTAATATTGGCAATGGCAAGCCACGACTGCGTCTCGTTTTGAAGGGCAGACTTGTCTTTTATTTTGTCAACAAGGTYGTCCACTGCTTCGCTGTCAATTGGCCTATCCAGCCACGTTTCTGGGCAGTCCGAAAGTTGATCCAGTTTCAGTTTGTATTTTCCTAAAAGATAAATTCAGTCATCAAGTGCTAGTTAATAACGAGGTTAGGGATTTAACARTTCTGCTACTGACAACAGAATTTGCAATTTCGTTCGGGAACAATGAAAACGAGCACATAGTAGAAATTTACACTTGACAACCAATCTGTGACTTCCRCCCTTTTTGGATATTCAAAAATACATATAGTTTACTTTGAAAGTACAAATTTATAACTTGAGCATACCTAGATGATGAGCTGCAATCTCTTCATCAAGATTTTCGGCGCRACGTCTCTTTTTTGCAGGAGATATGAGGTCTTTTACCTCCCCTGGTTCCATGCTAGGCCCCTCCTTTACTGACCTCTTGACTGGTGGGGTTAATATCGCAGGCCCTTTAGGCTTTCCAACTGGTTTCACGGTATAACCAGCTTCTTTTTTCGTTAGTTGTTTGAATTTGTTCACAAACTCTTTGCTGTTTGAAGTCGAGTCTGCAAACAGTGCAGCAAATGGTGTCRCTTTACAATCAAAATTTTGTAATTTGAAATAAAATTTTGACTCGCCGGACACGGCCATAATATTTTCACAAGTTATCTGAAAGGAATAGCAAAAACAGTAATATATTCACACGCTAACAATACATGCGGGTATACATACTCGAAATGCATGAAAACGGGGGTAGCCATTTTAGTTTGTTTCTATTTAGCCGTAGTTTTTCCTCTCACGCAACGCTTGACCTCTTGGGTCAAATAGAGYTTGTTTGTCATCGGATAAAAGAAGTTGTTATTGAAGTTAATTTTAAGGATTTTTTTTACAGTAACCCCTGCATTAAGAAATAGAGAAAAAATTATGTTAAGAGCTCAAAATATAGGAATGGAAGTGCTGTGGTTGTCTCATATTTCATATTATACACAAATTGTGCATTTAGATCGTAGTGCGCAGTCCGGCTGGTCATGTTTACACTCTAACCGCGGTCACGTTGGATTGTCGGAATCATATTATGTTACAGATCAAAAATTCCTTACTTTCAACTGCCAAAATTAAGACTTGGATATTCATAATACATTCTTGAATTCAAATTGAAGTATTTTCGTTTCTTTGGTTATTTTTTTTTAGGATAATCTCAACATGTATAGCCAGAGAGTAGAATTCTATTGTTTATCATCATTTAAGTAGAATGTCAATATACTCGTTCATCCYGTGGGGCCGGTTTGGCGGTAAAAGCTCAAGAAATGATCACCAAGATATGYATAAAACTTATRTCACATGCGTCGATTAACTAAAACACGGGCAAGTCGTTGATGGAGTAATTTGATTTTCCTTTTGATTCGTAAAATGTCGCATTGCATAGCATTTCATTAATGATACTTTATTCTGAATTATTCAATCCGTAATTTTCCTTGGCCCGCAGTTGACGTTGTGGCAAGATTAGAGCGACGAGAAGTAYATATTATGAAGTTTAAGAAAATATCCTTCTACGTAGGATTAAAATCAACTTACCAACAGTACATCCTGGTCCTTTTGATTGCGACGTGGAGATTGTCGGATCTCCACGTTTACGACATTTTCAGTCAATTCCCYCGTAGTCGTTTTCAACYGGCTTTCGTTAATTTTGACGAAAATRCCATCCTCGTCCGTTTTCTTGAAATACCATGAGGCATTACCTTGATCTTCAATTTTAGTTGATGCAGGCATTTTATTCTAAAAGAAAATCCAATAGAGAAAGATAGCCGTGAGTATTACTTTAGCACAACTCATCGCAAACACTTGTGGCATTTCTTGTGGTATATATCATATAGCAATCCGATATAAGCATATCATATATTATACGTGAATTTAGAGTATGTAAAAGCTTAAGTTCACTTACTTTATACATGATATAACGATAAATCCAATAGAAGGCRATCGACAGAGAAGACACTTCCTTAGAGTTTGAAGGGCGGTAAGCAAAAGAAAGAATACGGGTCACTGGTCGAATGTCATGGACACTTTTGACAGCTTTTGAAATACTCCAGTCCATAGTTCACATAAGGGGCCCATTATTGCTACCCTGTGCAGCCGGCGGAAATTTCTCTTTTCCGGTCGCACGAAGGCTATTCAGTCAGGACTGAAGAATATTTTAAAATTTAATCATGCAGTCATTATGATTTTGGTTTCCGGTTTCCACCGCTTCATATGAGAACAACTTCGTCTTAGTCAGCGATTAAACAGTGCATACCAAAGACCCGTMACACTGACAATTTTCATAGTCTGACAGTTCAGTTTGGATATGTGACGACGTTTGGAAAAACGCGAACTGTTCCCTACAAAATATTGGAGAAATGAGTTCTGAAGAACACTCAGATGTGTTTTCAAGTACAAGTAGTGACAATGAGGATCCTTTCGAAGGATTTACTGTTAGAGATCAAAGATGTTTTCTCAAAGAAGSGGAGCGTGCAGCTTTATTCAGCTCAGTCTTAAGAAAGAAAACTTTACACCAGTCTTCGGAACATGAGCGACAATCTCAAGAAGAATATTTCATGCTAAGACAAACCRAGAATTCAAATGTTGCAGCAGAAATTGAATCCGAAATTGAAGGGGAAGATACAGATTTGGAATCATGGGATTGTCCAACATCATATGTCGCAGATACGAAAAACTTAGAGTGTATTGAGAGTGAATCYGAGCTGGAAGGGGAGGACGACAGCTCCATGTTTGAGTACTCTGATACCCATGGAACAGCTAATGAAGAAAAAAAAAACTCTTCGATTATCGAGGGGGAACTTTCATCGTGTTCTGATATTCATATGCATACCCAGGATGAGACACCGAATTCTAGTTCTTCTCAGTCTGACAACAATGCGCCTGCAACTGAATCTGAAACTGGAACTTATCTACAAGATATGAAAGTTAGTGACCAGGAGTTCAAGCTTCTTAAAAAAGCAAGAGGTAATTTATACATAAATATAAGTTAYGTATATTTATATTTTGCAGTCGACACTATCGAAATCACTGCCAATCAAACAAAATCGAATGTTGACTTCTCTAGCGTACCCTTTTTAGCAAAATAAAAAGCTTACCGAACAAAATCGAACCATTCAAATAGTTCAATTAGATGGTATTCGGTGGACCAATCAAACACCAATTGCACGAGTGGTGTTCGATTGTGGCTTATCTTATGTGTTCGCATTTGTGGCCTGTGATACGCCTTGAGTGTCAGAAAGCAAACATAATTTATTAMTTCTATCATTTGTGATCAAATCTTACCCGAGTGTTCCTCAATTTGAGTCGAAAGTCATTCCCTTTAGTACCATATAACTCTTTTGTTTGCATTTGATTCGGAAACAAGCATACCAGGCCACAGCCTGGTATGACACATTGACATATGACACATATGACACATGGATGACACATTTGCGTAAAAATTTTCTTGGGCCCTATTATTGCGGATCAAGCATTATTACTTACGCACACACTTTAAATAAACGATCTCTTCAAACTAATATGATTACCACAAAATTACAGCTAAGCGCAGAAGCAGTATCCAGGATCCAAAGCACATGACAGAAGAACGATGCTGCCCTGAAAATTGCATGAAAAAAATTGATAAAATCCAAACTGTCAAGGCGCRTGAAAACTTTAGAARGAAATGTCCAAGTTATCGCCACCAAAGAGAATTTATACTGGATTGGTTTGAATGTAACCAACCTTCTATAGGAKAATTTGCGTACTCTGTGTCAGGTATATCTACCTGCTATACAGCATGGATAAAGGTTCTTGGCATKCCCCGGTCAACATTTTTCAACTGGAAGCGCGACTTTTGCAACGGAAGAACCAAYGCAGAACATGGAGCRTCGCTGACGCTAAAACCTTGCGAAGTCTCTGAAGCAGCTATTTACTTTTTGCAAAAGTACTTCCAAGAGAACTGTGATTACTTGCCAACGGGTGATATATGGCATCTACCTTCTAGCTCCAGTAAGTCAGACATCTTTCAAGAAATGCAAGAAACTCTTCGATCTCAAGGTCAACGTTGTTGTTCCATGACATATTTCTTAAAGATTTGGAATCAGAATTTCCCACAAGTCAAAATTCCCAAGGTAATTCACGCTTAGTTTTTCATAAAAAAGTGACAGGCATAAAATTGTTGACAAACGAGAATTTGTCATAAGCGCAAGCCCGTGTAATGTCGAATCATGCGTTTTTGACTTTTCAGCAGGGACGTAGCGAGGGGGCACAAAGGGATAGCGGTCCCCTATAAAGTTTTAATAAATTTATTTAAAATAAAATGATTGCTTTTCAATAATAATTTTTATTTATTAGTAAAATAATTTATACGTAAGGCAAAAATTTAAACATTTTTGCATTTCCTTTTCGTAGGCAGATCGCTTCAGCAAGTGCGATACGTGTTGCAACAAAACACGAGATCTCAGGAACTTGAGAGACTACGACAGACCTGCAATCTATCAAAGAAGAATGGACCACAGACTGTTTGTACGGTAAGTAATAAAATAACTAAAGGAAAAAAACAACTCAGAAAACCATACTCTTACGGGTGGAGGCACATGGGAAAATGAAAACAGTCTCCAATTTAAACTCTACATCTACAGTAGCTTACAATTATGCCCCCTATCCCCCAAGAATGTTATCAACAAACAACTCTATCATACATTACAAATTTTTTAGGCGTGAAAGAAATGGCTATCAAAACAGAGCAGCTCTAGCGCACAGATCACCTCAAGAATACTTTTCAGTGGCCATTGATGGAATGGATCAGAACAAGACGGAACTTCCATTTTCAAAATRTCTCTTTAAAACCTTGGATAATGCGTGGAAACTGAAGGTTCACGTKGTAGGCTCTATGGTTCATGGTAGACATCCGTTATGCTTCTTAGACTATCATCAACACGCACATGATTCAAATTTGACCTGTAACATCCTACTCCAGGTAAGTATCATTATAATATAGCCAGGGGGATTCAGGATTTCAAAAAGAGAGGGTAGTAACTAGCTCCCAAAAACATCAATTGCCTAAAGATGATGTTACAACAGCAAGGCCATTACCTCAAATGGGAGGGGTGAAGACCACCTTAGGGTCCTGCGGGTATACCTTTTTTGAAGCGATGTGTGATTTACCGCGATCTTTTGCACATTTGGCAGTTTTGGGACGAGCTTACCGCGCGCCATGCATCATAAACAAATCGTTAAAACAACGAAGTAAACTGTGAGGATTCATACGATATGTAATCCAGCTGGTTTTCAGTAAATGAAGTAAATCAGCACCAAATAATAGTTTATTTGAATTTATATTCACCATCTCTGGAAGCTTGATATTCAATGAACGATCCCAAGTCCAAGAACGAATATTTCAAGCTTCCATAAACAAAAAACCCATGAGTGATCCTAGAAATTGCACGCGCTATCAGGAACTTTCAAATCCGCACGCACGAGCTAAACGTATGCGAAAAAACATCAAACATTTTAAGTCAGTGACAAAACTTTTTTTWAAAACACTCCTTTCTGCTTTTCATGTAAGTTTTTGTATTTCTCTTTAGACATTCTGGATACACAGAGATTATTTACCAAAGAAGGTGTTTATTCAGCTTGATAATACGTACAAGGAGAATAAGAACCAATATGTCATTGGGCTTATAGCGTACCTTATAGAGAAATCGGTTTTCGACGAGGCGAGTACTTTAGCTTACATTTCTTTTTTCATTAATTTGCTTGTTTATGGTTAGTTAAACGGAGTTATTTTATTTTATTATCTTATTAGCCCATGCTATGAGGCTTATCTCCTGTTTCGTTCTTCCATGAATGAAAGTCAACATGTGAGTTGAMTGTTGTGTACGATATAGACTTTAAACTACGTAGCGGYAGTATTATTGGTGCTGTTGTGTGTTCAGGAGCGACTAGGTATCTAAGCATTGTCATTATCGAAGTAATATTAGCGCTTTCGTTCATTTTCAAATTCAGGTCGAAATTGCATTCCTTCCTAAAGGTCATACCCACGTTGATGTGGATCAGCTCTTTTCTCGCCTCTCGGTTGCTATTGGTAAATCGGGATGCTTGACGTTTCAAGATCTTTTGAAGCTGCTAAGAAATTGCTATAAGCAGAACCAGGGAGACATGACCCAAGAAGGAGCAAGAATACAGTATGCCCAGATCGACCAGATCTTTGCAATAAGAGAATGGATCAAGCCCCACATGATGCCATTACATTCACTGAGAGAATACCATCACTACAAGTTTACAAGAAACGTGCAGGGAAAGTGTGAATTCGACTTCAAGCCATGGTGTGCTGGTACTGAACTATTACTGAACTCAATATTAGATAAAAACGGAGAAATCCTTGCCTATATAAACCGGTGCCGTTGTATGGAATATCATATTCAAACCGTTATTTTTTTCCTTCTATTTAAACAGGTGATTTCGATAGAAGGAAATGGAAGGAAWTGATTATTCTCAACAGTTTGCCAGAACGCTGCCCAGAACTTGTTGYGCCTGCGTATGCGGCAGTGGATCTCAGCCGAATTCGATCCATGGTCGATAGGTGTGTCGAAAATGGGGTAATGAATCAAGAGMCAGAGGGAACACAGTGGAATGAATTCCTTGCTTCCGAAGAAGAAAAACAAAAAGCCGTAGAAGGTGTAGAACAGACGGTATACAGTAGGGAAAACGGTAATTCGTCATTTTTATCTTTTTCAATCCATTTGTTCAAGCCAAACCTTAAGAAATGTTCTAATAGTGACAACTGGTTCTTTGGAGTTAATTGTTCCCAAGAGCTGTTAAGCCATCATGCTTTAATTGATTTTCATCAGGTAACCCTTCAAAGGTACACAAGCCAAGCCTGAGCTACCTGGCATGCAGCGAAGGAAGGTGGGTTATTCAAGACTTAGAGGCACGCACCCCTCCTAACATTGCCGAGMCCCCTCGTCTGAGTGACGTTCTGAAGAGGAGTGAACGCCTTGAGCGTGGCGAGGGCTTGCTTCCTGTAAGTATATTTGCACTCCTTCAAAAACAATCTTTTAGCAAAACTTCATTTATTTATTCGTTCATTCGTTTTTTCTTTTTCCTTTCCTTCTTCCTTTCTCCCCAGACTTTTTGCTGCGTTTTTGTT
>NW_022261596.1:0-10384 GCF_009602425.1 Actinia tenebrosa
TAAATTGGATTGGTAAACAAAAGACTTGCTCGAACGGGTCTCACACTAGGCTTATGACGTCAGTCGGTCGTCATGGTAACCGCAAACAATACCTTGCCCATCATTTTATGCTAATGTTTTGATGAATAATTAATGTGCCCATCTTGCCCATCACTTGCCCATCCAAAAAGGGGGTCATTTTATACTTAACATACTACTGACCAAATTGGACGAAATTACCTCGCCTAAATCAAGGAACTTCTCGCTAATGATCTGCGTGACTAATTTGGCCGGGACCGGAGAAGCACCAGGTCCAATAACAAAGGGCTGAACAACTGCTGGCGTTGCGAAGGTCTTTSACGACGTGAGGGAGCCAGATAAAACCGTAGTCGTCGAGCTGGAATGACTGCCGACAGCTCCTAGCGAACGAGCTTGCGGGATAGGCAAAGTCACTATTCTAGCGGTACTAGTTGTATTTACGCTCGCGAGCGAGAACGTGTTTACAAAGTTTGGTACTAACACATTGGACGTACCTGGTGTGTCCTGGGCGGTTGACTGCAGTGGCAATGTTGATTGACTTGTCGTTGCTGCAGGCGATTGCGAGCCAAACCACATTTTATTCGTCACTTGACTCTGAAGATGACTTCCGCTCCGGTTGTCCAAACGCCAGTCACATCAAACATGCAGTCCTTCGGCTCAGGACTACATCCACCCGGATGTTCATAATACTTCGATTAGCATATTACTCATAGCTAGTAAAATAACTCAAAGGACATCATATATGAGACTAGCAAGAACGTAATWGAATGGCCTGTCTATTTAGAAACAATGATAGTGATGATAGATACATGATAGTTTATCCTTGACATTTACAATTGGCCAATGTAGTTAAGCACCGTTGACTGAAGCTATCAAACAGCTTCACAAAATCGTTAGTTGATTTAGACAAGGAGGTGTAGGGGGAACCTCCCTTATTTAGAGCAAAGTAACGATGATCAATATTCAACATTTTAGTCAGCGGGGCAACTTGAATAAAAAGAAGAACGATTCATATTGGCATACTAGCCTCGCTTCTACAAATTATTTTAACGAAATGGTCTAGTTCAATTGGAGGTCCTAAGATAGGGCCATAAAACTCACTAAAAATGATTCTGAAGCTAGTGGTATCAACTATAATCTAACGGGAAACTGAACTGTATCCAAGAAACTTAACGAGTATCCAAGAGCCGCCGAATATGGAATGTTGGAAGGGTTTGAAAGAACCACAAGCGTTAAATATAGTCTCTTTTTCCTTCACCTCTAACCATTTTACAGTACATATTAGTATATTCCTTTCTATTTAAATAGATGGCTGTTTTTATTGCTGGAGTAGTGGGCATTATCGTTTTTTATGTCATCATACTTGGACTTGGTATATGGGCTGCACAAAAGAAAAAACAAGGAGAAGAGGAGACGATCCTGGCAGGACGATCCATTGGAGCAGCACTGGGAACCTTTACTTTGACAGGTAAGCTGTGAATGAATACGTTTTCGTGAGTCCAGCGACAAAAATGAAAGGACGTTTGTATCGACCTCTTCTGTGGAATATTTATCGGAGTGACTCAAAATACCGCTCACACTTTCGAATTGACTGAATGCCCGACATTCCAAACTTTCTCGTGCTTTTGGTATTCAAACAAAACCTGTCTATCTTTGTAAAATTGTTTGTATCGAGCTTTTAGGGATTCGAATTTCAAAGGAGTTAATTTTCCGGGGTAATGCAGGATATATTAAGAACTTGCGAAAAAGAAGAAAAACTAAAATAAACTAAAAATAAAACAACTAGTAATCATAACAAAATCAAGTGCAAAAGAAATAAAATAAAATAAACGAAATGGCTTCTTTCGATGCAAAGTTTGGCACCGTTTTCTAACAAAATGGATGTTGATGAACTATTGATATGTGCACAAAATTAATCCAACTGGACAAGGTCCAAATAAAGTTCTTATCAAGGTTCCGGCGAGAACATTGAAAATTCTTGCGATGTTTAATGTGTTTGACAGCATTGACTTTTGCATCTGCTTGAGTACCACGCTGCTTTTTATAAGAAGATATAACTAGCTAAAGACTAGTGTGAGCTGCGTCGGTGTTTCTAATGAAACAGTAATGATGAGAAGGTTAATTATACACCGTGAAAAAGATGCTTTTTATAGTTATCATCATCATCATCGTCATCACCATTATCATCATCATCATTATTTTTTCCAGCAACTTGGGTTGGTGGAGGATACATCAATGGTACTGCTGAGGCTGTTTATGATAAAGGTCTTATATCTGCTCAAGCACCTTGGGGATATGCAACAAGTCTTGCCCTAGGTAATAAAAAATTAAAATATTTAATGATACATGTCTTTCAGTCAATCAATCCCTGATAGACAATGAAGAAAAGCGTGTGCCTTCCAGCACGTTTTATAAGAATTTACTGAACAGTTTTTAAGTAAAAAAATAAGTGTTCCTTTTTTTCCTAGCACAAAAAAAAATGTCAGGAGTATACTTTAGTGAAACCAACATAGTGTATTAATAAAGACAATATAAAAGAATTAGTCTTGAGTTTCATGCATTGACACTAAGTTTTGGACGAAATAATTGGACAAGGAAATTTCCGAGGACTGACAAAATTGGATGAGGCCGTAGGCCGAGTCCAATTTGGCAGTCAGAGGAATTTTTCGAGTCTAATTACTTCTTGATTGGGGAGCATGAAATCCCATTACCTATTAATTATATAGCTGCCTAATTAATCCCATATCAACAAGACCTGTCCAATTGAGAAAATAATTGGACAGTTACCTATATGGGATTAATGAGAAGCTGTATAATTAACACATTTATTCGACTAATTTTCACACGAAATTAAAGCATGTACCGACTTTTACTCTTCGTCAAATTTCATTTCAGGTGGAATGTTCTTTGCAAAAATCATGCGTAGACGAAACTACGTAACCATGCTCGATCCCTTCCAGGAGAAGTATGGTACTARGATGGGAGGTCTTCTGTTTTTCCCTGCCTTATTGGGCGAGATCTTTTGGAGTGCTGCCATATTGTCCGCACTTGGTTCTACCGTCAGTGTTGTAATTGGTCTTGGAAAACAGCTATCCATCATTGTATCTGCWTGTATAGCTGTGCTGTATACTCTAGTTGGTGGTCTGTATTCGGTTGCTTATACTGATGTTATTCAGCTCCTTTGCATATTTATCGGACTGGTAAGATTTATGTCAGCGTTATACATTTMATTTGATTTTAATTTAATTTTAATTAATTTGGCACTTAATGCGACAGGATATAGTTACAGGGCTGATGCCCCAATTGCTTAACAATACCCCATTACAAACATATGGTAATCAAAAAATATAATTTAAATATATGTTAATAAGAAATTCTAAAATATACATATTATGGCGTATGTACATAATGACTTTTTTGAGAAACATAGTTTTTACAAACGCTTTAAATTGTGAGATACTTTTGAAATCTTTGACGTTTAGTTGAAATCTTGATGTTTAGTTAGGCTATTCCAGATATCGAATGTCCGAGGGGAAAAAAAAAAGATTTTGATGGTGCTGCATGCTGGTTATCATACGGTAATTATAATATAGAGATTTGTTTCCATTGGTAAATACGCATGCTTTGCTGTTTCTTTCTTTGTTTAGTGGCTGAGTATCCCATTTGCAATGACAAATAAGGCAGTGACCAAAATATCTACAACAGCCCCAATGTGGATGGGTGAATGGCCAGTGAACTACGGATACTGGCTTGACCATGCAATGCTTCTGGTAAGTCAAGGTCACAATTATAGAATTCCGTGAAGAAAATTATACTTTTTTCTTTAAGCATTTTTTTCTTTCGGAAACTAAATACAGTAAGAAGCATGCTCAAAACCAATTTTCACTTTTCTCTCTTTTGTAAGTAGAAAAACTGCGATTTTTATCTGACTCGCCCCAGTCTCCACTTGGAAAAGTGTCAGTTTCCGACTATTTTGAGATGTTTTTTCAAAATAACAGATAAATCAAAAACGAGAATGGTGACCCCATTCTTTATTTCAGATTTTTGATAAATGCGATGCTCGTCATTATTTATCAAAATATGAAGGAAAATTTATTGGATAGATTTTGAAATATTTTGATGGGAATAGTTGACATGTGCAAGTCTTTGGAAGTTCGTAGAGGCGCACATACATACATTTTTCACTAATAGTTCAAGAATCCTGGTCGTCCAATGAGTTTGATGGGTTTAATAGCACAGACTATCTTGTAAGCTTCGAGCTATAAGTACGTTTTGTTATTATGAAAGTACTTTTAATGTGAATAAAGGTTCTTGATTACAGCTTCCGGGTTACCGCATTTCACTATAAAACCCATAAATTGACATATTTGGAGAGCAATTAGCGAAAAAAAAAACGAGAATGAGGACCCCATCTTTTTCTTGCAAATTCTAAATGTCCATAAAATAATTAATGTCCATTCAAAGTTTCAGGACAAAGTTATTGGCAAAATTTCTTTCAAAGGGAATTACCTTAAACTGAGACAACTTCTTTAAAAGTCTAGTTAAAAAAAAAACTTGTTTAGTTCTCTTTTGTAGGTATTTGGAGGCATTCCTTGGCAGGTGTATTTTCAACGAGTGCTTGCTTGTAAAACTCCAGCCAAGGCACAATTCCTGTCGTTTGCTGGTGCATTTGGTTGTGTGATCATGACAATCCCAGCTGTTTTAATCGGAGCTATTGGTGCATCAGCTGGTAAGATATATTACTAGCACTAGAGTCACCTTACTAGGTCTTAAACAGATCCTTATTAATGCTAAAAAAAAAGATAAATGCAAATAATGATGATATAAAAATCCGGTTCCTAAGAGGGAAAATAGGCGCTCAATAAGCGCATGTGGCTACTGCTGTAAGAAATGATTGTTATACAGGTAATAAATGTAGGAAGGTGTTAGACTATTGAGATTTAGCATAAACCTACTAGCATACTATCACGAATCCTGCAATCTGATTGGCTAACGTAATCACTACTCACTACGGCGCTACGCTATCTATACTATCTAAATTCACCGAAAATTGTTCTAAAACCCGTATCAATCCACGAAGAGAAGTAGAATAGCCAGCAAACGCTCAGAATATTTTTAGTGCATATTAACACGTATCATATCTGAAAACCAGGCCATTTTAGATTAAACTGTTTCGCTAGGAGCAAATTTTCTATTGGATTTGGCGATTCTATCCCCCACATAAACAAGCAGTGACGTCATAGTGAAATAGGGCAATTGGATAGTAGAAAAAAGTTTAACTAGTTTATTTTAAAAACGACAATGGTATAAAATACAACAGCGTTAAATACTATAATTTGGTATAAATGTTAAGGAGATACTGTCAATCTGGAACTTCATTTTAAATTGACGGAAGCAGAGAAACAGAATTATGTAAATTAGTAAAAATTGTATAGCTGAAATTATCCTCCGAAAAGGCTCAATTATCCTCCGAATGGGCTGATATATTCCCTTTAAGGGCTTTTGTTTTCGCAACAGGCTCTTTTATCTGCAAAAGAAGCGTGTTGCTTACTGTACAATCAGCGAGCGTTGCTTTTGCTATCTTGTCAGCGTATCATCAAGTAGCATGCATATCGAATCTTGACTTAAAAGTCGCATAATACTTGCAAAACCTTTCATTTGACCGTAAATAGATATGAAATGAAAGTTGTGATAAATAATATTGGTACATTTTCTGAAATAGTTTACTTATGAGCACTTGAGTTGAGCAAACGTGCAACAAAGCACGAGTCCGGACGAAGGAACACGACGTTTGTCATCGCTGTCACATCGCTATTGAAGCGGTTACACTTCGGTAATACGAACCTATGGCGAGATGTATTTAATGGGGTTCTTTTTGGTTTCGAAAATTATATTTTGTCTACGGCTTACTACTGATTGGTTACGATGTTTCTTTTGTTACTTATTGACGGACACCCTTACAACGCGTTAGCATAGTAGCCACAAAAGGCTGTGCCTAAGGTCTTCAAGATTAAGGGCGCAGTTTCTTCCCCATCCGGAATTTTGGGACAAAAAATAAGTTATCTATAAGTTATTTATTTTTTCCTCCTTGGTTTTCAACTTCTTTAGACATTTGTTATCCCGTGTGTGCGTGCGGTTGACGTCAGAAAAACGGGCCGCGAGCCTATACTAAGGAAATGCCATACGTTCAAACAGTAAATTAGAACGCACGGTTTTTAGGAGACCGGACCGGAAAAAAGTTTTTTAATCACTCTCTTTTATYTTTGCAGACTGGAGGCAAACAAGCTACTATGATGCCCCCATTAACGTCACACTGACAAACAATTCCGACCCCCTCAAGCCACATGGACTGCTTATTCTCCCATTGGTTCTACGTCATCTTACTCCTAACTACATTGCTTTCTTTGGYCTTGGAGCCATTTCTGCTGCTGTCATGTCATCAACGGACTCCAGTATCTTATCATGCAGCAGCATGTTTTCACACAACATTTACAAGGCAGTCTTCAGGCCAAAAGTAGGGTGAAGCTATTCAAATTATATTATTGACTTAGATACTCAGARAAAACATTTTGTTCTTATCTWAAGTAGTTACGATTAAAGTATGCTGATTGTATCTGATTAATTGCATTTATAGGCCACCAGTCGTGAGTTGCTCTGGGTGATTCGAGTGTCCATATTGGTGGTTGGTACTCTGGCTACCTTGATGGGACTGACCGTAGACTCGGTGTACTCCCTCTTYGCGCTGTGCAGTGACCTAGTCTACGTGGTTCTCTTCCCTCAGCTATGCTGTGTCATCTATGTGCAACACACCAATACCTATGGATCATTAGCTGGTTACWTCTTGGGTCTCGTTCTCCGTGTCCTTGGAGGAGAGAAATTGATWGGCTTACCACCTGCCGTCAAGTACCCATACTACTCTGATGTATACGGTCAGATGTTTCCATTCCGTACCCTTGCGATGGCTTGCTCTTTCGCCACCATCTTGGTGGTGTCTTACCTGATAAGGTACCTGTTCAAGAAGGAAATTMTTCCGATGTCGATGGATTTCCTATACTGTTTCCGGGAGTATGACCTTAAGCACGACAAAGAACCAAATATTGTTTCTGCCCAAACAAAAGATAAGTTTGAAATGCCAGAGCTTGGTTTTTCTAATTTGGCTGAAAGTTCTGTAAAACTTCCCAAGGAGTAAAATCAATGCACCTTTGATGAAGTCGCGTGACGTACCACGTAGTAATGTTTCCATGTGGAGGTTGAACTTAAACGGCAGCAGATTCACAGAAAGAATATGAAATCTTCACTCCCAACTTCTATCTGGAACCATTGATTGTCGTCACTATATTCATTTCAGKAAAGGTCAATCACATAAAACTTTTGGTAAATGTTGTCAAACGAAAGTTACAAATAATAGTCTTAGCATTTTAGTGCTTTGGTTTTAATAACTGCATGTGCTATGTAAACTCTTGATATGACTGTTGATATTAGGATGTTGTAGTCAGTATGCAAGCGCAATACAAAGAAAACGTAAGATGGTAGTCAGCAAGCGCAATACAAAGAAATGGTAAGATGGTAGTCAGCAGGCGCAATACAAAGAAAACGTAAGATGGTAGTCAGCAGGCGCAATACAAAGAAAACGTAAGATTTCCCATCATTCGTTTGCAACATTTTCTCAAGCGTTACAATAAACACCAGGAAAACTGGTGAAGAATGCTCAAACTGGAAATGTTGTTTCAAGAGGGAGATAAAGTTGTTAATCATTAGTTTCTATTGTCGAATGGACAATTATTCGTGGATGTTGTCTCCAMGTTGTTACTGATTTACATTTCTGAATACGCTATATGCTGCTAATTGATACAAATACAGCAARCTATTTGCAGTAATATTTGCATATTGAATACTAGCTTTATCTTTCAAACACAATCCAACATTTATTGCTAATAAATTTTGTTAAAAGTTAAATGAGTTTTAATCCATTGAAGTTGAACTAAAAGCATTATGTCATTAACTTTATTCAACCATAATCCCTGTCACTGTTACTGCGCATGCTCAATGCATGGTAAAATTTCGTTTTCCATATTTTTATATTTCGAGCGTTGATTGATCAAAACTGATATAAGCAAGGAAAACAATAGCGGATGAAAAAAAGTTCCAAATCTAGAAAAGAAAAAAAAAAAACAACAACATGGAAGCTTCCGTAAAAACAGCTTTCTTACCATTAATTTGGGGAGTTTGCTCTAGATGTGAGAAAATGTTTAATTCCAATCTCGTACCGAGAGCCTGTATTTCTTACTGCGCATGCTCGACGAAACAAATATTTATTTATTTTACATATCTGGGTACAAGATTGATTCGATTCATATTTGTGCTTGCGCAATAAAGACTAGGTGTATGGATATTACTACCACAATGGAGGCTCTGGCATTTCGTCGAGCATGGACAGTAATAAGAATGAMAGGGCTCTGGGGAAAATGGAAAAGACATCCGAGGTTAATTTCACTAAACCTAATATTCTGCAGCCACGAGACCGAAAGATCCCTTGAGATATAAATATTAACTAGACACATATCTACGTGAACTCGGGCTTCATAGCAGAAAATCGAAAGAATTCTTTGTGAACACTGTCATCCTTCTRACGAAACCTTGAAAAATTCCGCCATTGCTCGACCATGTGCTTATGTGGCGCATACTACGGACGCGCATAGAACTTGCGCATGCGCTTTGAACGCAACTGCGATTTGTGACAAAACGCAAATAAAGCCCAATTTATACCTCGGGCATTTCTTTGAAAGYCYCAGTAATAAAACAGCCGCCATTTTGGTCGATCTAAGAAGAGAAGCTTAACGAGGAATGCTTGGTATAGTCAACCAACATGGTGGCTATGACGTAACATGCACCTCAAGAATTGTGTTGGATTATCTTTAGTTATCTTCTCTTAATTTCCAAGTAAAATTAACCAGCAAAGGGAAAAAACGTCAGCCATTGGATAGATCGGCCGAAATTTTTATTCAGGGACAAAATTAGCCCTTGGGGTAGTTGGTGGTGGGTTTTGTACACGTGACAAAATTCCTAAGTGGGAGAACTAAGGTCGAAATCAAAGACTCCCTCGAAAAAGGTCGTAATGTATTTTAACTATATTTTTTCACTGATAATAATTATGAAGGGCATTTTCTTGATATCAAACACAATTCAATTAAAGTCGATCAGCTTTATTTTTACCTTTCAGTTTTATCTAAATTGGGTTCCCTGTGCTGAAAGCAATGKAAACTCCATTTTTTTGGCACTACCTAAATTTATATATACGTCTATTGCTTGTCTTGAATTTAGTGTTTCCCTGGGCCGAAGAAGCCTCAAAACGCTTGATTGGGGGTTAAACATCTCGGCAGTTTCTGGCTCTATGAAATTTTCACTTGGTAGGATGAAAACATTTCAAAGCCCAAAACCAGACAAAAATCCAGTCGCTTAAAATACCATCAAGTCATGGACAGAAACTGTTACTTCACCTTCACTGGTATCCCGAAAAAAAAAAAAAGATCTCGGAGCTCATTTTCTAGTACAAACTATACGTCTAGCGGCTGCGGAGAAGACTATGCTATAAGTCCTCCCCCATAGTCAAAATGTGAATGCACGAAACTGGAAGAGACCGCGTTTTTGGATTGAAAAATCAACCTGAAGTAGAGTGGCTTGGAGGGAGAATCGATGAAAACCTCCAATCTTGGGATTATTTAAAGAAAAGAAGTTGAGTGGTTACCTAAAATGGCAAAAAAGTTTAAAACCTAAGCTTTATTTATAAATATAAACGACGACACAATATGCAAAATTCTAGCAATATCTAGCAATATATGGATAATGTGGTGGAGTAGACAATCGCAGAGTACACAATTGTTCATATTGACTAGTTGTCTGTAAAATATCTATAAATTTAACGCGTGTAGTTATATAAATTGATACACTTTGAAATTCTATAATTCTTTATTAAAGTTCAATTCTTAATTTTTCATTTTTTTTTTTTTATTTTTTTTTTACCCCGGTAAAATAAAATGTTATGTAGTAACAGCTGCGTGTAATCAAAACAATAAGGCTTTTAATCTAGCTATGGAAACCAGCATGTTCGGAAATTGTCCCATCTAAAACACCAYATGCCTCATTTTATATTTTGAACTYAATACCAATTGACACTCTACACTTTTAATGTCATATGATAATTTGCATATTGCCAATGCATGCCTGGCATACATGTATAAATAGCGAAGTCGATGGTGAGTTATATCATACAGAATAAAGGAAAGGAAAACTTGGTACAGAAATATATAAGGTAAGGTATTTTTCGTAAATAGATGCTTCAATAAAAGTTAATAGCATAAGAGGAAAT
>NW_022261596.1:47835-60260 GCF_009602425.1 Actinia tenebrosa
ATACATATATATGTATATATATGTTAAAGTGTATATATATAAACTTTATTGCAGAAAGGTTGTAGTACACATTTATACAAATACTCAACGCTTTCGCAGGTGAACTTAAATGATTGTAATTCTTTAAAACAAAATGCCTCTTGCTTCTTTCATTCCTCTTTAAGGATGCATTTTCTTATCATCTGGGATACTATTTTAATTTCAGTCAAGATCAGGGCCACTCCATGCCATTGTGGTGGTCATTATATGGGTACGTCTCTAGACCCAAGACATCATAAAGGGGATTATTGGTTTTGGAGAGGTTCCTGCCCGGGTGGACATGGCTACAAACAATCTTGCAGTCTTGGCTTGGATATTTGTTGTTTCCCAAGAACTTGATAACAGGTTATAGACAAACTGAAGTTAACTAAAAGCTCAGTAGTTCAAAAAAGAAAAGATAAATTGGTCAAATGAATAGTGATTAATTCAAAGATTAAAACTGAAATGTCTTCAGAGTGATAACTTCGTTGTATACATGTTGTAATCATGAGCAAATGAACTACAAATAAAATCAGAAACTCAAAGAGATGGTAGTTTTTGTGCTTTGAATAATTGATATTAATCAAAATGCACTTCAAGAGACGAAGGCAGCACATCAAATATTTATTTTTACCTCCATTTCGGGGGGCTGTTCATTAAGAAAATTTTCATTCATTTACTCCCCAAAATAAGCCAAGCTTTTCTACAATTTTCTTTACAAATATTTTCTACCTTGTCTTCAATTCTCCGGGTTTGTAAAGAAATTATTGTTTCTTGAAAGAAAGCTTCGAGTTATTGACTCGCGCAGGCAACATTGTTGCAGTCTTTGATATCAATCAAACTAGAGTTTATTCAGAAACGCATGATTTATACAGTAATTATAAGGGCTGAATCGCAATTGGTATTGTTCCTTTTCTTTCGGTAATTTGTTTACGCAAGAGAATAAGAGAGCACATCCCTGTGCCCCATGAAAGTTTTTTTAAAACCTATTTTTAGCTCCGCGCGCAAGCCTAAGCTATTTTAGCATGCTATTCCTGATTGGGCAGATGGTAGTGACGTCATGGGTACACAAGAGAATTTTTCATTGCTTTTCCTCTCCAGTAAACGACCCGGCCCAAGAGCCAGTCAATGACAGATCCTTTAACAATAAAAATTTTAGGGACCGGTCATTAGTTAAGCTGGAGGGGGGAGGGGGGGGGGGTGGAAGAGAAAAGTGGGGACCCTGAAATTTTAAAAAAAATAATGAAAATAATGTAAAAGGCAATGCGAAATAAATGTTTTTGAATATTTTTTCAGCTTTTTAAAGTAAAAGTCTAGGTCTTTTTACAATGATAACATCTCTCAACAACACAAATATAAGCTCATTTTTATAATCGTACTTGATCGAACAGCTTAATAAACAGTTGAATATTTGGTAAAAATTTATATTTCATTCAATAATTAGATAAATTATCTGTAGAAAGATATAAAATTATTAAATGAAAGTCTTCTTTGTTTTGCCGTTGGGACCCCGCGATAGGAGACGAACAAAGCTGAATTTTTCTTGAACGAAAAACATACGATAGTTGGTTAAAAACAACCGAATTGTTAAAGATTTACAAAGCTAAATAAAGGACGAATATTTGTTGTCGTAATATGCTCTCCGCGTTATATTTCCTCCAGCATTAAAATAAATTAAGCTTATCGATAGAAATATAAAAAGTTTTGAGAGAAAGTGTTTGATTCGTCGATTCGTCGAGGAAAATGCTTGTCAAAATATACACACTCGATTGCAGAAACGTTGTAGTATACATTTATACATTTATACAAATACCTAATGACATGCATATTGCAATTTTACTTTTCTAACCCTCAAAACCAGTTGATTTATAATCTGTAGGATGTAAAACACGAGAATAAAATATTTTGACGTTCATTGAATGAAAACAAATGATAAATAAAGCGAGTTTTCTGTTTTGCATATCATTAAATATGCTGAATGAATTAGGTATTTGTATAAATGTATACTACAACCTTTCTGCAATCAAGTGTGTATATATATATATATATAAGAAATCTGTGAATCAACTTTCCGTAGAACAGTGCTCAATACATCGATAGAAGTAGAGCAGAATATTTATTTGAGAAGAAAAAGTCAAGACAACATTTTTCCCGACAAGCCTGTTTCGTGAATTGCTTCACTCTTCAGGGGATTTAATGATAAGAATAATCGTTACTATCATTTATATAGAAAAAGTATACATAATTAATTAATGGATGTAGTTTAGCTGTTGCGTAGTAATGCTTTGTTTCTGTATATATATATATATATATACACGATGGCGCGTTTGCTAAAAAACACACACCTGAATTCTTGAAGAACACTTCTTGATCCATCTTTGACTACATGAAAGTTTTTTAAAAATTGTTTTTGGTCTATAACTTGTCCTAGAGCAATTTTTTCTGTGCATTTGAGAGCCGCATTTGGGAGTAGTTTTTTTCTTTGACATCAAGCGGGATTCCTGTGTTGTGTACTTTGACGGACGGACGGACGCACGGACGCAAGTGACGTCAGCCAAGCCATGAAAAATCAACTCGATGGTTTACCATTTTTTCTTAAGTATGGTGCCCCGCTCGCTCGGGCCATCGGACCGCGCGGGAGCTCCGCTATTATCATTGGAGGTATAGTACTCTAACATTCAGCATAGTATTACGTAGAAATCTGACGTCGAAAAATCCTGGCCATATTCTTGTACATACGCAGTCAATGTCACAGAAAGTGTCAAGTTCTATTGTTGAAAACAATAGCTTACTTGTATTTGATACACTTATTTAGACATGCATTCGCGTCATAATTCGAGAACATTATTCAAAAGAAACGCGGGCTCAGATAGCAATAATGGCCTGGTACCTAACAACATAGCCGCCATCTTGAATCTGAGCGGAAGTGCAAGAAGCCGAAGCCACCTTTTTGTGTGTCTCAAGAACAAAGCCGATCGACAATCATCGGTGCACCATTGTTGATATAGCTTGACTTGGTGGCTATCCAGGCTCGAAGAAACTCCAGCCGTAGTGTTGGGGTACATTCGAGAGTCTTATGTTCTAAGCCAAGACGTGGTTGAAGAAACACATTGCCAAGATATGCTGGTGAGTAAGCTTTTACTGCAATGGTTTGACAGCTGTTTTCCGTTATACCAAACCATTAAATAGTCTTTTTGCTCAGTACAATGAAAAGTTTATTTAATGGAGTTTGGTTGGTGAAAAATTCGATCAGAGTCACTTATTGCTTTTATATTTGCTGTTCTTGACCGTCGTTGGATTTTCGAATCCTAGCGGATTCGAGCCAACATATTCAGTAATTCATTCAGTAATTCTGCCAGTATACATTGTATATATTTACATGAGATAAGCACATATGCGCTTCTAAGTTTATTTCCTCACGGAATCAACCTCAAATCATTTGGCCAAGAATTCGTTTATCTTATGATCAAGGTATTTCTCAATGCTCCTAAAAAATAATTTGAAATAAGATTTACGAAATGGTAATTATGCTTGATAGATGAATATAGGCAACATGTCTTGTTATGTTTTAATATTAATATTGAATTCACATCTTGTGAATTTTTAAAATAGGTCTGTGCATTTTTTTCAATGAATTTATTACTCAAAGTTTTTGTTTTAAATATTATGTACATTTGATGTATCTATTATATATGCATAATAATGTAGCTTAATATTTTAGAACTGCGCCCAACCACATCATATATATGATAAAGGTTATTAGTATTTCAAAGAGAGTAAAGGCAATTTTGTCAGTCAATGCAAAATGATGTTGCTTTATAGTATCATTTGTCCTACTAACTCTAAAACCATCATAATCATAGCTGCATGACTGCTTTCATTTATCAGATATATTAACTAATTACACACTTTGACGCAAAGTGGAGGATATATAGGGTATGCCAAGACTAGATAAAAGTGCTTCTATACAATCTAGCAGAGTATTCTAAAAAAATCATAATTACTGTTTCCTTTACAACATGCTCTGGGCTTACAATTACAGCTGGTCAGAATTGCCAGTCTTGATCACTATCCAAATTAGTTTAGCCCAGTCATATCCCATTTCTGGCCCAATGTTACCGATGAAAATGACCAGACAAGGTCCAATTATGGCGGCACGTTGTCCGATGACAATGATTGAAACAAGCATCTCAACAGGTTATTTTAATAATAGCCTAATTAAATCAATAACTCAGCAAAATAATAAATGAGCAATAAATAATAAGTAAATCAGCAGTACCCTCAATCAAATAGATGGTTAGAGTAGGTAAAGGTATAATTGAGAACCGTACTCTAACAAGTTATTTAATAAGGGTTATATATTTGTGACTAAGTGAAAGTAGACGTTGTGTCTGAAAGGATCGCCATTTGGTTTAGTAAAATAAAGATTTCATTCATTAAACCTGTCATGACTAACATTGTGTCCGTGCATAGCAATAAACACAGTCAGTGGTACTTTTGTTTGACCTCAATATTATTGCTATAATGGTGTATAAATTTTAAATAAATATTAAATCTTTTGAAATCTTAAAAAAGAACTAGTGCATCACTCCTGGTCCAACTGATATATGTTGATGGGAGTGCCATGCATTCAGGGTTTGATGTTTAAACATATTAATTAGTAAGTTGAATAAAATATAGATATTAAAACTAGTTTTTCCTTTGTGTTTGTGTATGTGTGTGTTATTTATGAATGATGGATAAGATACCATAAGATAGTTAAACAATGCTAAATAAAAAAGATATCCACTGTACTGACGTCTTGGACATCATCATCAACATGAGTGAATTCAATAAAAGAATAATTATAATAAAAGAATAATCTTGGAAAAAGAACCACGCTTTTAAAAAAAGAAAAGAAAAGAAAAAGAAAAAAAGAAAAAAAACTGAAACTAAAAATAAGAAATCAAAATTGCCTTGTTAAACTCTCCTGCTGTTTTATAAGGACTAAAGTTTGTTAAAATTATTTAAAATCTAGTTTCAAAATGATTACAGCAATTTTATAAAGCAAGTTCTATCTTTGGAATGTGAAACAGACTTCTTAGCAAAAGAAGATCATATAAGAAGCCAAATCAATGCAATTATTTTGCAACTGAAAGATCATACTGAAATTAATTAACAAAATTGTAATGTCATTGTTCCATGGTCATTGCAAATAATTGGTGTTTGAGACAGCTTGAGACTCTGTCTTAATAAGGCAGAGTGTCTAGCTGAACATGGTACAAGATGAATCTCTCTTGAAATTTGTCTAAAACACCAATAGTGTCTTTGCATGGTCATATGATAAGCAAAAAAACAAAATTAAACATGACAAGACTACTTGAAGACCTTATAATTGTTAATTAAATAGAAACAGGAACACATGTGGTTTTACACATGCATGAACATAATTATAAGTAGTGTTTAATAAACTTGCTGGAGTGTTTTATCAGGATTTAAAAACATGAGGCATAGCCGAGTGTTTTTAGACCTGACGAAACATAATCTGCGAGTTTATTGAACGGCTTAAAAAACTCATGATGTATGCTCTCATATTGTACTGAATTCTTTACGAAATGAACCAAGATTGATAGAGAAAATCCAAGTTAAAGCTTATGCAAATGAAGATGAATCTATATCAGATATAAAATCCCCTCCATGGTCATGATTTCTGTTGTGTTGTCTAGTTCATGAATTATTAATGAGTTTTTAATGACTTTTATTGCATGCATGTGCAATCATATTTATCTGGATTTTGTCATTTTCTATTAATCTAGTTAGTGTGCAAAACAAAACAAAATTGAAGTCTATATAAATTACAATATTCAAACTTCAGTTGTGTTGCACATCTTGAAGGTATGTGCCTACCAATTCAAGATGGCGAAATCTGAAACTGAAATCTGGAAGAGGAGTCCTTTTTTTAGGATTTTGGTTTTGCAATTAATAGAGTGACCACAGTAAATCTGTGAAACTTTAGTAACACTAAATAGCACAATTTCATGCAAATTCCATTTTCTATTGTTAATTATTTTGTACTATTTAGTAATTATTTCACGGATTTATTGTGGTCACTCTAGTGCCCAAGATAATGAAAATATAAATAAAACATGCAAGTCTTCACTAATTTTATGCTCCAATCTCATAATCGGAGAAAAAGATTACATATGCAAATAAAAATCATTAATCATTTGCATATGTAATCAAATCTTACTAATTAAACATTTTGAATCAAAACATTTTTTTTTAAATTTTCAATTTGCTATGGTCTTTAAAGCTATGCGATTTTTAACACATTTTCTAATTATTTTGCAATATTATTTTTGTCATGTGAACTTGCAAAACCTCAATGAATGCACATAAACTTAGTAATAACATTTCACATACAGAAAACAAAACCAGTGTTTTTTCATAGCTCAAGCTTCAGTCTATTATCATGGATTATACTGTTCTATGTAACATTTTGTAGTACATTCAAGAACATCACAGATGGGGTCCTAGAATGCCAGTGACCCCCATTTGTAGACATGGAGTGATAAATAATAAAACAATTTTGCTAATGGCCTGTTTTAGATCTTTCTGATGTATCACATATCTAACACTTATTTAATAAGCTTCCTGTGGTAAAGTGAGTGTGAAAAACTTCAAAATCTAGATATTTTCTTTGTTCTTTCATCTAAACTTTGCTTCACAAATGATTTTTTCTTCTTACAACGGCTTTCATTTGGGTAAATGCTTTTATAATGTGAATTTCTGGTAACAAATATATGTTAACAGCCTAGGGCAGTTTTTCATCGGCAATATAGAGCAAGCTAAAAAAAATGGAAACTTGGGGAAATTCTTTTGTATATTTATATATCTGTAGAGTTTGTTATTAATAATATTTATTTTACGAATTAAGGTAATTGGCTATTTTAAAAAATGAGCAAAGCACATTTGAAATGGTTTAAATCAGGTTTGTAAAGTGTCGAAAATTTACAGAGAATTTATATTTCAAAGGGATGCCTGTTTTTACTAACTGTACATTCTTTGTAAATATTTGATGCTTTTGAAGGCTTGTAACTCTGGATAGTGTTAGTTGAACTATCCCTTGATATTTTAATCTAAATCCTTCAGACCCACCCATGTGGATTTGTAAAGGAATGAGTGTGTTCTTTAGGTTATCACTGCTGCTGCTAATACTGATGCTATTCCATTCTGACTGTCTAGCCTTTCTTGACAAAGAAATGACTTGGAACTCCATTTATTCTTATCTGTTAGAGTGTTATCTTAAATGTGGAACGGTAGAGCATTTTCTGACGTAAAATATTCATATTTTGTTGTACTGCAAGAATTACAATCAAAAAACTAGCAGCAACATGCGGATTGAATAATATGGTAATTCAAAAGTGAAGAACACATATGCCTTACATCTTCGAGAAAGATTTGAAACCAGCGAGCAGAAGTAGATCTAGCCTAGCGATAGTCCCGTTTAGATTTAGAGATATCGCAACTGCATGAATATCACGTAACGTAAAAAAGGTGCTTAAATAGCTATTAAAAGAAACGATAGCGTATCTCACTTGGTGAATTTGCCGCTAAAGTGTAAAAGACTAACCGGCACCAGTGAGATCAACGAAGACATGATTATGCTAAGTATTTCTGATAAAGTGTTTTTTTCCTACCCGTTTTGGTAATTATTAAATACTATGAAGCTAAGACAAAAAGGATTTAGATCAAGTCGTAGGTAATTCTGCACTGTTTTACGAGGCGAATTCTATGAATCTACTCTAGAGTAACACTGAAAGAATTGGCCTATTTATTGGCAGTTCTTAGGCACTCGGCTCTCCTCCAGACATTACAGCGGCTGAAGGTAAGGTGTGTGGGTATTTTTGTTCTTGCATTCCTTTGTTTTGTCAAGTCAAACAGGAGACAAACCCTTAAACCTAGTAAGATTCTTAAAACAGCAAGTTATATTTCTGCTCGTGCGAACCGCACAGGAAGCCCAATCTATGTACTTGATATTGAACCTGCATCCAACTTATTAGAATATCTTTAGAAATAATTACACCCAGAGATCCAGAAGCAAACCTTCTTTTCTTAAATATTTTAAATTGAGGTTGCGATATTGATGTGTAAAATGTTGACGGACCTTTCAAAATTACACAGTTCAAGTTTTCCATTCCTGTGAAACGTTCTTCTATTCCTTCGTCCGCTTACCTCCCTCCGTGTCTATGGAGTCGGTATTGGGCTTCGTGTTGCTTTTATTGAGCCGTTTGTATTCGTTGTATTTTCACATAACATAACAGATACTAAATTATGATAAAACCATGATAAAAATTTGCTTCATAGTTCTTCGTAATACTAAGAATAAAAATAGACCTCCTTGGCTCGGGCGTAATGCTTTCTTATTTCAGACCACGTGTCATTCCCTTGAAAATAAAATTGTTTTGTTTGAATTGTATCAATATTCATGTGTCTTCTCATGCGCAAACGAGCGCAAGCGTTAAACAAATAAATGATACTCTAGGAAATGACATTGGGTCTAAAATGGGAAAACATTACGCCCGAGTCGAGAAGGTCTACTACTTTTGTGTTCTGTATGAAGAGACAGCGATTAGACGAGCAAATTTAATAATTAAACATAAGTGCAGTAAACTTCTACAAGTTTGAAAACCGGCCGCTGCAAGTGTATTAGCACAAGCTCAGAACAGCTTCTTCTCGGTCCGGCTAACCACGGATTTATGCGACGTACAAAGTAAACATTTTATGCGCACAAAGTAAACCGATTAAGAACGTCATTTTTTATCGGTATTCCCACAATGCATCGCAGTCGTCGGGATGTATACCGTGTATGCACGTAGCAATGCGTGCGGTTTAGCTCGGATTGATAACGAAGCGGATTTAATTTGCTACTTAGTACGGCGCCAGAAGTAAAGCCATAATCGGCTAATACTGTCTCACGTGACCTTTCCAATGATGTTAATGCAAATATATATGTATATATATCGAAGAGCTTTGGCTGTTTTAGGGAAATAAAATAACCCAAAAACGAGTATATGACTGATGGCGTCTCATATGGTTAAACGATTCAGTTTTTTTTCCTTTTCTTTACATTAACTTTAAATTCGAGCTAGGGCTATCTTACATTCGTGTTAGAAATCCTTTTAGTCCGCAGGCAAGATCAGTCTTATATCAAACCTTTTGGTTCTAGGTTCCTGACGTATAAGTATTTCCAAGTGGTGAGTAAGATAATCCTGTATAATGTCAGATCATCTTTAAAGGCTTTTAGTCCCTTCTTGTCGTGCTTGTACGTCTTTATTTGGCGGCCAGAAATAACCCTTGATTAAAGAGCCTTACTAGTAGTAATTATGATATTATTTTCACCATGACCATGCTTATTTAAATTTATTATGTAGTTTATTAAACATCTGGATGCAAGACAAAGACACTCATAGGGCGTGTAAACGTAACCTATGAGTGTTCAAACTAATTACAATTAGATATGCTCAACAATAAAATATTTACAAATCTTACAATTATTTACAATATAAGTCAGACTATTTAGTAAATGCAAAACATAAGAAGTACTCTAAAAATAATATAAATCTAAAATTTGTGAAAGAAACAGGTTATATCATACATAAATTTATAAATTCTTATACTAAGAATTCAGTTCATATAATAATTTATTTTCTATATGTCCAATATATCATATCTAAAATACATATCCTATAGATTCTTCTTCAGTCAATAATGTTCTATATCATGTTGTGTACAAATGTTCATGTTGCTATATTTAAAGTTCCTTGCTATATTCAAAGTTCCTGATAAGACTGCTTTCTGCATATTCCGTAGCACATCTTTGGTCTTTTTTCCCAATAACTTTCGTAGATCTTCCTCCATTCTCCTTGACCATCCTCCTAACACAATCATCAAAATGAGATTGTACTGATGTACTTTTGTTGTTATTATTATTATTGTTATTATTAATATTTGTATTTTTTGCTTGATGACTTCGTTAAGAGAATTCGTGTTCGCTATTCCCAACTTTGAGAATTTATGTACAAACTCTTTACTCGCAATTGTTGATGGCAAATACGAAGAAAACCCTTGTAATCCCAATACTTTTTTTTTTTTAAAGACAGGGAGGGTTCTTAGTTGTTTGCGGTACAAGTAAAGATGACTGTGTAATGCTATTAAGGAAACTATTGGGGAAACGACTTGCAATGGTGATTGGTTGAGTGCATACCATATTTCCGTAAAAACCTTTTTACGAAATTGCACAAATTTGCTCAAATAAGTAATGTTACTAGACCTCCGTAGACCGTAGACCTACAAAACTTTGCACTAATTTGCTCCATTTTTTAAGTTTAATTTTATTTTTACGGATATATGGTATGCACTCTACCATAGATCAGTAATCCTTTCTAGGAAGTTTTACCAATGTATCTATATACTCTTCCCTTTCACAGTTCCCTGCGCCATTTCGAAAGGTAGTCTTGCCTTTACATCGAAACGAGACGAACGGTGAGCTTGCAATGCTTGTTGGATACCTTTTTTAACACCTTGGGCAATTATTCACATGTCTCTATCATTGTAAACTCACCGTTCGTCTCGCTTTGATGCAAAGGCATGGCTACCTCTCAAGATGGCGACGGAAACTTTGAAGGGGACTATTGTTAGGGCATATTTTTTAGGTTTCGCGCACAATAAATCAGTAAAGAGAAAATGGTTTCTACTAAACAAGCCAGAGCATCCCGTCAGGAAAAAATGTAACGTCTCTGTACTATCAATTGGTCTTTGCTAATATATTTGGTTTCTTCGTCGTTTTTTCAGCCTGTCTTTTTGGGGCTTCCCTTTTGCATGATTTATATTGTTTTGTAATCATCAGAACAATTTCTTCACTTTGAACCACTGGTTTTTGCATACCATAAGCTTGGGGTTATCGGTGACGGGAACGGTAGCTTACTTCGGCGCGATATATCTAAAATTACCTGCAACCCGTAACGATAACCTACCCTCAGTTATCGTAAAAAAAACTTAATCCGATTGAAAGTTGATTTATTTAATATAAAAACAGGGTACTGCATGTATAGACTTTTTTTTACATAAGTTGTTTAGTGTTTTCCCATTTCAGACCACCTGTGATTCTTTAGAGTTTAACTTCTTTGTTTAATGGTTGTGCATAAAAGATACTTGAATATTGATACAACTCAAACAAAGAATCTTGTTCTCAAGAGAACTGACACGTTTTAAAGAGAGAATTCATAGCTCATCGTAAGTGGGCGCTCTGATCTGGTTAGCTAGGGATGATGGATACAAGAGGTACTTCACGTTGAATCGAATGAAAAATCAGTCGGAAACACGCAATACATTTTGTGGTAAATCTTAATTTTTGTTCATTCTTTCCCATGCAGCAAAACACCAAATAATTGTGAAAACTGGAGAGAGAAAAATCTGGAGATTCGATACTGAGTTGCTCACCTTGTATCTTTATTTTATAAAGGTCCAATGCTAAAAGTGCATATAAGSCTTTCACAATATTTTCAGAATTGATTCTTTAAATAGTGAATGGTTGATTGTGAAAATATTTCGTCATTTGAATGTCGGGTCTTTGACATACGAAGGTTTATATTCCCAATATGTTGATGACTATGACGTAACATAAGGGATCATTTAATATACTGTACGACACTGCACTCGTTCTGGAATACAGTAATTTAAAAGCATCACCCTTTTACTCGTGACTCACGTAAAGGTTCTTACAAATTTGTTTTCAAATAATATCCAGCGTTCAATATTAAAAGTTGCCACAAAATAACTCAAATCCCTTATGTTAGTCATTAACATATTGGAAATATAAACCTTCGTATCTCAAAGACCCGACATTCAAATGACGAATTATTTTCACAATCAACTATTCACTATTTAAAGACTCAATTCTGAAAATATTGTGTAAAGGCTTATATGCACTTTAAGCCCCACCTTTTCGGTATTTTAATTCTCCCCTCTCGTTTTAGCAAAAAGAGAGAGAGAGAGAGAGAGAGATTAAAGGACATTTTTTCCTTTGCTTCATAGACTCACCAAGGGTCATCAGTGTAGTTAAAGTGCCCTTACATCTCACCTCTCATATCTCAGGTTCAACTATTCCAAGCTCGGCATTGCATGCAGACGTTTGTTAAGTCTCTCCCTTGATTCGATTTTTTCCCCGATTATCTGATTTTCATCCGCATACCTGCGCTCAATTCGCACTGACCTTTTTTACCAGAAGAAGTTTCTTGTACATTAAGAGTTTTGCCTATTGGCGCCTAAAGTCGCCACTATCAACCCGGCTAAATTGAACATTAGTAATTCTCCTTCAAGTTAACATTTTAACGTTTTTGAAGCCGTTGCCACAGAAGCCATCCTCT
>NW_022261597.1:14005-27767 GCF_009602425.1 Actinia tenebrosa
CCATTCAGTATAACAGACTAAGATATAAGCTAATAATATAGAAATGTATTGTTGCAGTCCTGAATCAGCCTGGACAGTACTTTTAAGGTGTTCCAGTGTCCCACTTGGTATAGTGTAACAGACTGGGGGAACCACAGTAGTGGTGCAGCTCAGCTTAGTCAAATGAAAACATTGTGAATGCACCTCTTGCAGCTGCTATATGGTCCATGTATGACCCAGGAGCACAGCTCTGATCATTATATGTCTAAAAGCTATAACCAGTTTGACTTAGTATGAAATGTAAGATATATGGCAAGTATGTATATGCAGTGAAAATATTGCAAACAAATGTGTAAATATACCTTGAATACGTTGGTGCCTTACTGTGCCGATGTGAATATAGATACTAGATAGCAAGAACAGGTATGATGGCTTGCAACCCGAAATAAGAGCCATATATATAGCCTAGCTTCTCTGAGCCTATTGTCAGTCAAACTTGCATCGCTAGCAAGTAACAGTTCAATGGCTTTGTGTCACGTCATGCACAGTTGAAATGAAATAGCAGAAACTGTTCGATTATTATTGTACCTGTTGACAACGAAAGAGTAGACATTCCCAAGCACAGGCAGAGTACATGGAGCAACACTGTGAGATACTGGATCCTCGGCGTAGATCAGAAAGTTACAGAAGATAACAAAGTACGCAATAAACAGTCTAAAATATGGATGCTGAAAGTAATAACGGCTATTTTTCTTTTGGATTCGTACTCGACGTAATGTATTTCCTTGTACGGGCGTCTGTAAACAGTAATAATTATGAGATATGATTATACATACAACTTCTTTCAACAGCCCATATACTATAGAATGTACATACATACATACATAATAGACTTACCGCATCAATAGATTCGTGTTCAGCTGTTGTTTGGGCGTGATCTTCTGTTGATTTTGGTTGTTGTTCGTTTGGTTGATCTACTTCATCAACATCAGAGTTTTGATGATGTTTCGTAGGAGAAGACATTGTGTATATGACGGTACAGAACCAGGAATATCAGTTGTATGAGTCAACACTTCCGCAGAGGTTTTTGATTGAATCGAAAGCATAAAGGATTGACTTTTATAAGCAAGACAATAGCATCTGATGGGTTTACCTAATGTATTCCACAGGAAGCCCAACACGGACTTCTATTCAGTAAACAGTCAAGATATAGATTCAAAGATATTTTTGCTCCGAGTTAAAGATATATTTTTCAGATCTACCCACATTTCCATTTGAAATATATACTGGACTGACTACTGCTACTCAAGTCATGTCAAGTACATGGACTACAGTGAGGGAATGACAGAGTGAATGACAGTGCCACAGCAGCCCAATCTGCTCTCTATTCAGGTTCTCTTTTAAAATCATTTGGGCAAAATAGTCTATCTGGCATAGCTTTGTTCTTCTTTTTAATTTTTCAAGATATACAAGACCACTAAAAAAATCAATCAAAAAACACATAGAGCCTGGTGTTATAATACTTTTATTTCTCAATCAATTATTGCAAGTATTACACTTGAATTGCAGGAACAACACTCTGGAGACCTGCATTGACTGATACCAAGTTGTTTCTCCATTCAACTAAACGACCATGAAGACTTTTCCACTGATCTTGACCAAAGGTTCTTGGAGCTACAGAACTAATGGGGGAAATACACAGATTCAATTCATGTCTTTCTTGAGTGTATAAATGAAATTTATAAACATGAGATAAAGCATGAAAAGCAAAGATTTTGAAAAAGTGACAGTAGATTGTTAGTGATTTTCAGTGTAGGTAGTGTGATGGCAGGTTGTCAATAGGAAATTGCTAATGTAATGGTGACAGTGGTGTCAGGCAACACAGATTTGGGGGTCGTATTGTCTACTATTACCCATATACTAACCTGATAACTACTCTTTTGTTCATCTGATCAAGCCTGACTTTAACAAGTGATGTTTGGACAGCTGTAACATCAAACAATAAAGCAAGTTAACTCCTTGAAACCTACACTACTCAAGTGAAGGAATTCAGGATGGTATGCGGTAAAATGCCTGCTTCTCACCTCTGAAGGTCCAACATTAAATATTCCTAGTCACTGCATGTGACCTGAGTTGGTTGGTTCTCTATATCACTCTGAGTGATATTGAAAATTCTTCCCGACTTAATTTAGTTTTTCTTCCCTCCTAGCTCTCAATTAAATCAACCCTTATTAATTCAAACTGGTTAGAGCTGTGCTCCAGGGTTATACATTGCCTTTATAGTAGCTGCCATAGGTACTGCCTTCACATTGAGGGGTGCCACTGCTGTAGTTCAGTAGTGATTGGTGATAAACATGACATGTTGTGTTATCCTTTGTACATGGTATGTGCATCAGAGGTAACTACATTTCCTACCTTCAATAACAAAGCCTTCTACATCATCAACATTGATATCCAACTGATTTGCGAGCTCATCAAATGATATTTCATGCTTGTTTACTCCAATCTCCATCACAGTCAGAATACGCATTTTCTTCAAATTCAATTCATTGGATAGTCCTGAAAACACATGTACATAAATGTAGTCACATTCAACACCGACCAAACTTAAAACAAAAAATATAGCTAGCCTAAATATAACTTTTGACTGTGCCAAACATAGATTGACATGGTTCTCAACTGTCACTGGGAAGAACTGCACAGCCTACCAGTGGCTGGTTTGGGTCATTTTTGAGATATCAAATGTGAAGCATTATGGACTGTTCTTCAATTATTGCTTAACCATTATAGAAAAGGGGCCATATGATATCAACAATGAAATAATTGGGATAGTACTTGCACTACGATTGGTCGAGAACCATGTTTGATGAGGGTATCAAAACCCGCTCACGTCATCCTTTACAAATACATCGGAATAATATGATTATTTTTTTCATTTTTTGGTGTGTTTGTTATTTTATTCATGAATGATTGTCAAATCACTTACCAAGAGAATCAACAAATTCCTTGTTACTCTCATAAAAGCTGATGTAATCTTGCACATGACCAGAGACAAATATTTCTAAAAGCTGATGGAAAAAGACTTAAGTTACCCTCATTCTGAACATATTTATCGTAGAAATAAACAACTCTTGACTATCATAATTCAATGAAAGGTAGCTTAGTGATAGTGCACTTTTTATCTCTATGGTCTTGGGTTAAATTTTCTAATTCTAATTCAATCTGTGAGTTAGCCATGTCCTGAATCAGATCAGCCCAGAGTTTTTTTAAGTTTTTGATCTGTGAGTTAGCCATGCCCTGTTATAGATAGGTACAGAGGTTGTTTAAGGAATTGATCAAATTTGAAGATTTTTGTAATTATATTCAGTTACCTTGTAAATGGGTTCTCCCTTTAATGAAGCAACAGGTCTCAAAGCTATGATGTTATCCAAAATAAGGAGATTTGGTTTAGCCAGACAGCTAGTAATACAACTCTTAGCATCTTCCTTTGCGGTGGATGCATTTTGTTCTGTGTAAGTACTTAGCAGCTCAATCATCACATTAGATGCTTCCTCACTTTTAATGGAAAGAACAAGAAAAAACACTTTGCAGTTAACTACAGTGATAGCCTTTATCTCAATAGCCATTATCCCAATAATTATTAGACATTTATACTCAAAAGCACACAATTTATCTTAACAGCAAATAACTGTACCATAGATCTAAAAGAAATCACACATACCTATGATGCTCATCAATAAGAGCATTGTACAATAGCCTGTATATGTGGCGTTTGCCATCTGCATCACTTCCCCACATGTTTAACCACTCTTTCACTAGATCTAGTCCTGTGGGAATTTCATCAATAAGGCTTGCTTTGGATGCAATCATTAACTGTGCTGCATAAACATTGTATCTCATGGGATCTCTTTCTTGAAGCCCGCTGAACAACACTGACAAACTATTATCAACAAAATAAAATCAATGAGAAATAGTTTGAAACCATCATCATGATTCTGTGTTGAGTGATCATGTTAGGAGTGAATGATGTTTGAAGAGTCAAGCAACAACAAAACCATCTAACCTAACATAGAACAACTAAATACAACTAATTGAAGAAACGTAGTAAGGTTCGAGAAGGTCATATCATCGAAGCTAAGACCAAAAAGGATTTTGGGTACTCCGAAATGTGTATTATATTATTGCATATAGACATGTAAAAATGCACAGTAGAGCAAAGTCAGACAACCTAGCTAGATTAACAACATGCCAAAGCCATGATGCATAAAATGTGAACAGGAAGGGAAAACTGCAATATGCATAATATTGTTTGTCTTCCCATGCTCCCCTTTGGTCTTAGCTTTGATGACATAACCTTTTTTAAACCCCACAATGATTTTTCAATTAGGTGTATAACAGAGCAACATCCTGGAATGGCCTTCATAATATAGAAAATTATAAAACTACCATCATATATAATATTATGAAGGCATGGTTGCTTACATCCGTAATCTTGCAGATGCAGTAGGATCATCTGATGACAGCATAGTTGAAAGTTTATCACAGCACTTTTTGATGAGCTCATCTCTTTGTTCGGTGACTATCAGAACCAAATAAAGAATACTGTTCATAACACTCTCCATCTCTGTGAAAGATATCAATAAATCATTAGTACAAACATCTTGTAATTCAATCACTTCATAACTCATTAACTCACCTGCTTCATTCTTAAAACAAACTTCACAATAGTCTAACAGCTGAGAGAGTTCCTCGTGAAGAGGAGATACTGTTTCTTCACTGATACTGTCATCATTTGACTTGAAATATGATCTTATTTCTCTAACCTATATAAAGCAAAATGAATATCAACAACATCATCTACGATTGTTAACATTTACTGCACTTGGTCGGATAGGATTTACTTTCCATAGATCTCTTTCGATTTTTCAATACATTTTCCTTTGGACAAAAACAATAGACTTATATTTCTATCAAGAGATTAACATTTGAAATGAATTTACAACAACCATGAGAAGAAGAGATTTTTTAAGTCAAAAGACACGTATATCTAAGTTATGAATTTACTGCTCATCTTCTGCTGTAATGACATAATATCGTTAGGTCGATTCAGAAGACGGTTATTTCAGTACTCTAGTGTATATATTCACCTGATCTTCTTCGTTAGCGTCGATAAACGCCGGTAAAAATGACTCCATTTTTCAATCGAATGCACGAGTTTCTTACACGACAATGGGGATGACCGCTGATACTGCGGGCATCAAATCACAATGCATCATGGGACGGTTAGCCTTTACTTGAAAGACTAGGGAGGGGAGGCTAAGGGAGGGGAGGCTAAGGGTGGTTTTCGTGCAATTCTCATTAGTTTTTATTCAGGTATGTTTGATGTTGATTAATCCACGATCACCTGTAGAAAGGCTATTAGTGAAGCATCTAGCTGTCAAGATTAGTAAATCGGCAGTAAACATTCCTCCTTTGTACCCAAACTGATAGCAAATTGAATTGTTTGAAGTTGTCAGTCAAATTAGTGACAATGTTTACTTTTTTGAATCAACAGGAATAAAGGAATGTTTGAGATGCGAAACCTAACGTACCGATGTTGTTGGATTGTGCATCTAGTGCTGGGACGATACGCTTGATATCAAGTTATGTCAGGGCTTGTTGGACTTGTAACAGATACCCACACTCAACTCACATCAACTCATCGTAATAAGTCAACATCATGGGACACATGGCTTCCAATGTTACCAGATCTCTCTGCCAATTTCCCCTGGTCTTTGAACGATGTATCAAAGGTGTTAAGGCTCGGTCGAGCGCGCGAGCACTTTCGAGCCATATCCCCTCAAACGATAGAAAGAGTGTGCTTCTTGCTACAAAGACCCTTGCTTAGGATCGTCATAGAAGCAGAGAGATTGTCGCATGAAATGGAAAGATGCACAAAACGCGAGCTACAAACGAGTCTTCGATTAATACTCTCACCATCTTTGGCTAAAAACTGTCTACAAGTTGCTTCAAAAGCGCTTCTACTCTACTCTACATCCGGAGAGCAGCAGTTTCAACGATGCAAAAGGGCTCGTAGTGGACTCATATTTCCAGTAGGAAGAATATTTGGTTGGTTGGTTGAAATGAAAGTTTCACGTCGTGTTTATGATGCCGCCGCAATCTACCTGTCAGCTGCATTGGAATTCATAGCAGAAGAAACTGTGTACAGAGCGGTGCTGCTTACTAAAGGTACGATATTAATTGCTGTTATTGCCGTTGTTATTATCATTATTAGTTGAATTTATTATCGAATACACTATATATAATAATATATTATAATATATACCGAAATGCGCAGATACAGTGGACCAAGTCACTCCTGAGATGATTGAAGATTGCATCAATTCTGACCCAGACCTCTGGTGTTTGTATCAACCGTACGTTCACCTTTTATCGGGGAGAACATCTTTTGGATTGATTGATACTCTCGAGATTTATGCGTGCAGAAACAAAAGTATGTTAAGTGATTAACGTTAGTTAGGTATATCTACATATGTGACTGTCTTATTGTCGTTTAAAAAATACTAATTAGAGTACTAAGAAGAAAGCTAATAGAAAGTGCGCGTGTGTGCTGTGTGCTCTTATAATGCACGGGCTGCCAACCAATAAGAACGCGAGATTTATAACAGCTATTTTATACGTATCTTTAGTCATTGTGCCTTGGTTACGCATTCTGTCAATACTCTGTCAAAGCCTGATACACCATCTTTTAATGCTTGAACTTAAGCAAACTTGATTCTTATAAAGGTGATAAATCTACAACTAAACCTAAGAAAGCCATCGAACCTTACTTTATTACGACTTGTGTGAGTTCTGTGGACGAGTTGAAGGAGATATTGCCTCGTGTTCAACATCGTTTCAGTCAGATGGACCAGTATAAAGAGAATCGAATGTTATGTCAAGTGGAGTGGTTACCAAGTGCACTGGATACACTATTTTATTTCATGACCTGCCACCACAACCAGGACAGTAACATCCCAATACACATACTGTGGAACAATAAAAGGTAACTATAGTTGGTGTAACCCCAAGCAGTACACGTGAATATACCGCTGTCCACTATCGGCTTCTCTAAATCTCATTGTATATTCAGTTGTATTGTATTGTATCAATAATACTTAATGTTGTTGCGGCGGTATCCGGTACAGGACTCATCACGGTCTTCCACCTCTTACTGAATGGATTCGAGTGGCTGGTGTCCATGCAGATCACAGATCTAGTGGTATGGTGGATGATGATGACGTCAGACAAGCAGCAAGACTACTCCTGCCTTTTAACATTTGTAATTACCGAGTATTTGGGTAAGCCTTGTCAATTACATTATACTATATATGAGTATTGTACGCTTGTCAATGAGTTATTTCACAACGTTGTATAATGATTATCTTTTATTTTTGTAGGCCTGACAGTTCTCGCTGCGCTTCAAGGGCAATGACGTCATCAGAGGCAGAAATGTCCTTCAAAATGAACCTTGGATTGCGCATGCTCCTTAGCGGACGAAACGATCTGGTATCGAAAGCACTTGCGATCTCTGGAAACAACGAAGGAAATTCATTGGACGAAAGGGTATAAAAATTGCATCTTAGCTAATTTCCTTATAGGGAGGCGGGGGATGGGGGATAAGTGGCGGTATTCTTGTATAAGGAGGATCAGGGGCAATGGCGAATGAAAACCATTTGTTTTATTTATCAGTGCTTGACACCACTAATGTATGCCTGTGCGCAAGGGAACACTGTTCTTGTTCAAACAATGGTGAACAATCACGTCCTATTGGACACCAAGGTAAAGTGAACTAGCCCTGCCCTTGTAGTTTAACATCAAGTAAATCTAGGATGCTTAAATCCCTCATTAACTAAGAATCTGTTTTGTTGTGCAGGTTCCCCGAGACAAAAAACCTTACCCTTTATGCGACCCAGGTCTCTCTTCATGGACGGCTCTATCTTTTGCTGTAACAAAAGGACATTTAAAGATCTGTCAGATGTTATTGGATGCTGGCGCAAATGTTGACGGTGCTCTCGATACCAGTGACATTAGTGAAGGAGTGGAAACACCGTTACAAATGGCTGTAACAGCAGGTGAATGGTTCTAGTAAATGATGTGGTGCAAAATAGCTTACTTATTATTCACCATGTATTCCTTGCTGAATGTAGGTAACTATGACCTGGTCGCTTTGCTGTGTGCTCGTAAGGCGGATGTTAACGTTGTTTTTCCTGTTGGTGTTGGTAAACTTGGATTTGGTAGTCCCTTTGCCGCGGCTGCAGCGTTTGGTTATCGTAAAATCTTACGAAAGTCGCTCGCCGAAGCTCCTTCTACTCAAGAAGATGAGATGATGTCATTAGCAGAGATTCTAGCTGAAGGTAACTTCTGTAGACAGGGTGATGTGCATGTTCCGGTGGAAGGAGAGAATATAGCGTCATTAGCCCAAGCGATTATGCAAACGAGATTTGGGGCATCGAAAGCTTGTTCACTTAAAATTCTACAAAATGCTTCTAGAGGTGACTAAGAATTGACTAAATATTGGCTCAAAATTATGGAGTACTCTTCACAATGATGAAAAGAAAGACGACAGACCAAAAACATTACAACTGTTTACATACATCTATTAATGCATGCTGACAAGAGAAAATATAAAATAATCAACTTATGAATGAAGATTAGTTTATTTATTAGTTAATTTAATTGATTTGGATCACCACCTATGTACTTTTTATAGTATAAAGTGCGAAATAAAAACAATATTGTATTGTATTGTAACCCTTTGACAACCTTCTGACAGGGTCACCATCTTGCCTGGATAAAGCTAAACGTTCTCTAAGTAAGAAAAGATGCAGAGCTTTACAGGTGGGTGAGTGGGACCGTACTCGGCTTCTATGACGTCAGTATGATACAGTCTTAATGTTACATCCTGATCTCTTGTTATAGGAAGCCATGTATCATAGTTGTGAACATGGCTATTTAGACGTTGCTATGGAGATAAGAAGTCTTGGTGAGTATTTTCTAAGCTCCTTTTTGATCTTTTTTCCGAGCAATTCACACTTCATGACATTGGTTCTTTTATTCTTACTAGGAGTATCATGGAACCTTCACTGCTGGTCTCAAGCTCTTTTCCAAGCTTACAACCTAAACATTACGTCATCTATGACTTCACAGATTCGATGTTTACTACGTGATTTTCACTCCATTTCACAATCGGACTATACCGCTGAATTTTGTGACGATGGACTCACTTTGCTCTTTACGATATTCAAGGAATGTCAGGTGAGACTATATGCCTTATAACTGTCAGATCATGGTTAACTCATTTACACCAATCTGTGTGTTGATTGTACACAGGATCAAGAGCTTTTGCAAGAACTGGCCTCTGTCCTCTCCAGTTGCTATGGTGACGAGTTTTTGCCACTGATAAAAGAACTACCGAGCACAACCACAGAAGTAATAAAGATAGGTAGTAAAATAACTGTAAATTAAGTCCCTACTCATCGTGCACCTGACAATTAAGATAATTGTGATTGACAGGTGCCAATTACGTGAACAATCACGAAATGGCTGACGTCACGTTTATCGTTGAAAATCAACCCTTCTACGGACACAGGATCATCCTGACAGCTGCTTCTAGTGCTTTTAAGGTACTTCTTCACACTTTTATTTATTAATTATTGATATTTCCTTTTCAGTATATACTAAAACAGGTGTATTTTCAACAATCTAGGGGGCTTTACTATCAAAATAACAAAAATATTTCTACTTGATTTCTATCTTTTATTTTTATATACAACGTTTTTGCCGTCAAGTGTTTACAACATAATATATAACTGATGCTGTCACGTGATGATTGCAGGAGATTCTTTCTTCGAAGCCACGTGATCATCAGGATTCGAGTATCGAGATCCCGGATATAAAATATGACATTTTCTCGGTAGGTCCATCTTCAGTTGACTCAAACTAAAATATTTACTTTATAATAATCCATGGGCTTGTTGATATCATTTCAACAGCTTTTGATGCAACATGTGTACACGGGACGAGTAGACGACATAACAGCAAAGCACGCTGGGAAACTGGTCGAGGTAATTTAGCTTAACCGTGTGGGATAAGCTGAATAACGGTTACATATCCTGGTCGTGTTCTCATTTCAGTTACTCCATGCTTCGTTCGTGTTCAAGTTGAAAGCTCTTCAACGTCACTGCGAAAAGCTGCTATCAGAAAACGTGCACAGTAAAAATGTGATAAAGATATATAAATGTTCCAGAGTAAGTAAGCCTTGTCAATGATTCAGGTTTTCCACAGCTTGGATGGTTACTATGGTTATCTATGACTGACTGGTGAAAGAATTTATTTGATGGTAACTGATTTATGTCCTGGGTTTTTTTTCTAGCGCTACAAAGCAGACAGCCTTGCTCTTTATTGCGAGTGTTTTATTCTATCAAACATGAAAGACGTGGTAGTGCATGGAGATTTAGGTGCACTGATCTTGACTGACCAGGGGTCAGCGGTAAGCCAAATAATACTTGTTTTTGCATAGAAACCATGCTGTTTTTTTTCTTGTTTAGCTCATGTTTTATTTACCTACATTTTAGACTTTGTCCTCACTGCATCGTTGCCTGTCTGAACGTATCAAGGCAAGAGTAAGTAGTTCTCCACGGAAATCGTTATTTTGAACGGTTCAAGATCAAGGTCACGGCAACCACAAACCGACTGACCGACCTACCATGCGTGCTATTTTTGTCTTCTTCACGAATAATCGCATTCAACTAAATTTAGAGATAAAGTTTTCAATTATATATAATATATTTCTATATTTGACCCGATGAACGACGGGCAGTGTTGAATGACACAGCGGGAACACCTGATGGTTAACGTTTCATCTTATTGTCTCATAAGAAAGATAAACACTAAAGTCTTGATCATGAAGCAGCAATTTTTTACTTTTTAAAAGAAAGGAAAAAAATGGATAAACTAGTGGTGTTCCTCGATCTGTACAATCCGGACATCAGAGTTTTGTCGACATGGTTATTTGGGATGTCCCGCGTGAGACGGGATTACGTGGGCGTTTAGTACAAATAAAGTAGTCTTGTGGTTGAGCCAGCATCTCATCTATTATTAACAAGCTAGAAACAAACTATAGTATACACAACACAATGAATCAGCTTATTCATATCAACCAGTATACTATTAACTCTGTCATTACTCGACGTACGTACGGCAAGACCTGACCTGACTAAGATAATGGCGCAAAACTACATTGGTTCATATGAATACAGCACTGAAAACACTGCCATCAACAGATCAATGAAGTTTTCAGCGGAGCGCAAGGGAGTGCGCTGGTCATCCAAGCTGGTAGAGGTTTTGTATTTTGACCCAAGTTCCCATACGACACTGTTAGTACAAAGATCGTGTACCGCGGCCAAGACATTGGAACAAGCACTGATAAGTGTAGCTTCTGCACAGTATTTGGATACAAATGTTGTAACGAATAGTGAAATGCTACGAACATATGCTATGCAAACACAGGAGGAAGAATGGGTATAGACAAGGCATCATGAGCATTTATTTAAAGCCTTTGGTCGCTACTATATATATATGACGTATTTTATGGCCATGTGCATGCATTCAGGAACAAACTTGTTTGTATTGCGCAGTTTGCTAACTCGGGGGGTAGGAAATCCGGGATGAGTAACTGAGAATGATGCAAGATCTGGCGATGACTCAAGCTACAGAAAGAGTGAAAATTACTTTATGTTTTGACATATAAGTAACAATGAATGTACAGGCCAACTGAGCCATACAAGACAAAAATAGCTGTTATGATAAATGAACCGTATGCAGACAGGTGTTCAACGACAAATGTACCACAAGTACTTGCAAACCCGATCTTTCTAGAAATTTGTAGAAGTGGACTTTGAAACTATATATAATTAACAAGATTAAATGTGAACCAATGACTAGCACGTTAACAAAACAGATCTTGATAAGCTTAGTTTATGTATTCCTTGAGATTTAGACTCAATACAAGAGCTATAAATATTTCTAATTACCGACGCATGCCCTTGGCATTGACCTAAGATAACGCTAAGATCTAAAGATGTAACAACGAAACCTTTTGCTGGGCTGGGATAGACTGGCAAGTTATAGACAATATTATTTTCCAAAATAAATGAAATTATCCAATTTGAATCAGTAACTATTGTTCTGGACTGACTAAGGCATTTCACTTGTAATAACGGGTTGGCGTTTTCCTCTTTCATGAGCGAAGAAAGGTCTAAAAAAAGACAGGGAGAAGAAGCAACGGGACTGAATAAATAATTATGGAGGGAGAAACTGCCAAAAAGTTATGAAGGGGGAAAATGGCATCAAACATAGGGAAGAGAATATTGAAATGTATGTTCCTCTCCACAAAGGACTGAAAAGATCCAATACTCCATTTTACAGTTCCGTTCGAGTGACCACAAATAATAGTTGCAAGTCGAGGCTGCAGCTTCCGCGCATAGCAAAACTATACTTTTTATCATGCGCAGAAACTCCAGCCTCGGCTTGGAACGGAACTGTAAAATGGAGTATTAAGCACTGACGTATCCATTAATTTTAGAGGGGAGGGGGGACTATTACAAAGCTTTTTCCTGGAATGCTAGAAAAAGGGGGTACCTAGCCATCCTCTTCACCATCCCTGGATCTGCCCCTGTGAAGATAACTGAATATGTCACAGTTGTATTCAAAAGGTATACCAAGAGAGCATAAATATACTTTGTTGGGTAAACAGTATAAAAACACATTAAAACAACTTATTTCCTGGTCAAGCTCTGGAAAATATTCAGTATAGTTAAATCTTTAATCGTTGGATATTAAACTATAGGATATTTTAATAAGATAAATCAACCTTTATTTTGCAAGATTTCAGGGTAGACCATAAGACGACAAAGTCCATCAATAGGAGCCCAGGATATATTAATTTATTATATCTATGACAACAACAACTTTACATACTGTAAAGGGTGGATGGGGCAAATCATTCATAGACTAATGAAGAGGAAATGATTTTCTTTAGCTAACAAAAATCAAAAGTGAATTCATCAATGTAAAAAGAAACTCTGATAAATTATGAAGATATATTAGCAAAGCCAAGTGGCAAAGTGTAATGTAATGGAGTGTTTAGTTGCACTTTTTCTCTTTACTGTAGGCTTTCTGGTAAAAATTAAGAAAGAGTACAACCAAGCTGCACATGTAGGCGCTCTGGAGCCACAGAAACCCATTAGGAAAACCACAGTTCAGATGTATGCCATAGTTAGTATGAACAACCACCACTGAGAACTGTATCTGTAAAAGCAGTAAGATATAAATGCACTAAAGTATACACAACACTCTATGATTAATGATTTAGATGCTTGACAGTATACAGAATAATACAAACTAAAGAAGACAATTTGGATCAAATGGTTTTATTGTACACCTGGTCACTTTTTAATACAACATTATGATGTTTATCTCAATCCTGTGTGTTTCTTATTGTAATAATCTTTAAATCACTGCTTCCAGTTTATGTAATAATGCAAAATATCAATGAGAACTGTGTCTTATTCATTCAATTTAGCCCTAGTTTTTGGTTTGCAAATTAAATGTGCAAGGCTTAGTCATCAATTTTAGGTACAAAACTTTAAGTAACTAAAAGTGGTGAAGTATTGTTACTGCACTTTCTTGTTCTTTTCATCACCCTTTTTAATGTATGTCATCATATAAAAGTGAGAAAAAA
>NW_022261597.1:27882-47369 GCF_009602425.1 Actinia tenebrosa
GTGGTGAAGTATTGTTACTGCACTTTCTTGTTCTTTTCATCACCCTTTTTAATGTATGTCATCATATAAAAGTGAGAAAAAAGTATCATCAGTGTCATTCCATATCCCAACTGAAGCCAAAGAAAGAACCTGGGGTTTCCACAATCATCATGGTATAATGCATAACTTGCAGTATAAATCACAGCCAAGAACTGGATCTGTAGATGGAAATGTAAGACAAATATGTAAATTTATTTTACGTCGAGTGCAGGGAGTAATTACTCAGTCTCCCAAGCCAGAGGCTCATGTTTAAGCTTTCGACGCCTGATCAAATTGGAATTTAGTAGTTAGTTTTTATGGAGAAGAAAACCGGAAAACCTGGAAGACAACCCTAGAAGCTAAGCACAGTACGTAGAGAACCAAAAACCAACTCTACTCATGTATGACATCATTGAATCTGGTGCAATATTGATATCCTAACACAATTATTTTATACCTGGTCCAATACATTGTGCTGAAAGACATGAAGAGTTTTTATGAAACATTTAAGAAGAATATTATTCCTTGCTTTTAGTGGATTCAGTGCAAATTATTATTATTTAACATACATCTACATCTTTCAATACTTCAAAGAAGAACAGTGCAGCAATTTTATTTTTATAAATTTATATTTAGTACCAAGTTTTATCAATATTTACCTGCTTTACAATGTATTATAAAGTAATAGACAGCATTTAACTTTATTATTTAGCTTATCAGTGGTGCATATTAGAACATTTTAGAATTTAATAATAATAGTTTTTAACGTTATGAATTCATCTCTACATCACTTTATTATGGTTGCAATAAGAACTTAAGATCAAATCTGAATTTTAAATAAATGAAAAACAATGTGACTTAGCTTACCAGTTGCATTTTGGTCAGATAGCGCTTCCACCATAAATACTTTCTGACTGAAGGACCCATGGCTGAGAGACCATAGTATAAATACATGATGATGTGAATGAAGCTATTGAAGGATGCCCCAAAATAAGCTGAAAAAAACATTACATTTCATTATATCATAATTTGTTAACAGTTTATGAAAAGTATAATATTCATGAAAATAACTCTGGCCAATAGTTTTACATCTTAATTAGAACAGAACTTCCACTTACTTATGCCACCTGTGGAAGACAAAAGAAAAAAATAGTCATTAATAAATAATATAGTCCACAAAGTGGACTTAATAATGAGTGCACCTTGCTATAGTAACAAGCCACTGCAGATGAAATATTTTGCTATGATGAATAATTGCAGATCAGCTAGCTCATGAAGGTAACAAATATATTAGATGAACGATGCATAAAAGAACATAATGTGCACACTGCCCTATATATATGATGGCGTTTAGTCATATATAAAGACTTCATTTGATACTCACCAGCAATCCACTTGCAGACCATCCACCATAACAGGCACATAGTAGCATGGTGATACACATGAAGAAACGTTATCTGATTGTTCTTCTTACGAAGTATGAAGAAAAACTAAAACAAAGCAACAATAAATCAAGTATCTGCATATGATCATCTGTGGAATGTATAGTACAATACAATGATGTACGTATACAATACTCACCGTGTCAAAGAATTCCACAAACTTGGACAAGTAGTAGATGTAAATGACCCTGGCTAACTGAATGAAGAAGGTTTGTTATTTCAGAGAATCATTCAAGTCTTCATGAATATATATATGGCAAGGTAGGTTTTCTTCAGCTCCCCAAGACTCTTCAAGACTCACAAAAAGTAATACACCAAGTTTCAATTCAATCTGTGAGTTAGCTGTGCCCTGACTTATATCAGCCTCAAGTTTTTTACAGGGTATACTTTAATTCTTAAAGTTTTAAAATGTGTGCATAAAGCAATCAGCCTGTAGTAACATAGAAAATAACATAATATAGTACATGCATATTATTGTATATATGACCTACCCTAAGCTGTCTGGGATCATCTTCATATCTCACTCTTTCACACATCAGGTTAAAATCTGGCATACTTAGAATAGAGGCAATAAACTGAGAACAAACAAAACAAAAGTTACAATTCATATCCAATTTATGAGGCAATATTATTGTTTTATCATTTGATAATCACCTCATAAAGCATGTACCCTGACAGAAATACCAATCCAAAGTTATACACCACTAAGACCTCTCTCAAATCCCATGCCTTCCTGTTTTCCATGTATTTTGGACCAATTTTTACTATCAGCAAATAGATTGCCATCAGGAAAATAGTTGGCCAGGGAGTAGCCACCAATGGCCATTCATGTGTCCTTGGATCTAAAGACAAGGGGGGAAATTAATGAAATAAATGATAGAGTGCACGCACTAAAACCGTGAACATTAAATAGTACTAATTAGTACTATTTCATACAGAATCCTWTGTTTTCTATTGTTTAATTATCACTATTTAGTGCTAAAAATTAGTATTTGTTTCACGGATTTAGTGTGAGCACTCTAATGAAATTTAGCTCTTTATCTACTGGTTTCCATTTTATTTTCATGGAGGGATCCGGACGTAACCCTTGAAGCACATGCACAGGAGAGAATCAACAAGCAACTCTAGTACTCATAAATGATGCCAATATGTCCAGGGATCGTTACCTGGATCACCTTGGCGCTGTCTTAATTATGCCACCCATGCTTCCCAATTGGAATTATAACTATTGGAATACAATACGCTCAGCTGCCCTTGCTAGCTAGCTAGTGTGGAGTACAGCATATATATATATATAACAACAAGGGGCCTTCTGCATGCATTCATGTGTACTTGCATATATGTACATTTGCATTCAATGGTTGTCAATATACCAGGCATATCAAATTGTAATTAGTCCCTCCCTTTCAGCTTACCATCCCCATAGCAACAATGGCTGAAAGTAAGAAAAGGCTAGTGCTGAATGGTGCTAATAAATAAATGAGATATTAATAAAAATAATCTTACCTCCCACAGCCATTACAAAATCATAATAGGTTGATAGACGTTGACTTGAGGCCATGATCAACAGACTGAGGTTTGTGAAATAGAAAAGGTAAACAATCTTAGATTTAAATTGATATTTTGAATTAAAGTATAGTAAAGACATTAAGCTTAGTTATTACATGGGAAAAAAATTCAGATCGGAAAAAAAGTTACACTGACGCAATAAAAGTACATAATTTCGTACAAATTATTTTTGATTTGCAGTTGATCGATTACGCAAGATCAAGATTCATGGCAGCTCCAACCTGATCGACCTGATCATGGCTCACAAAATATCGCACAAAATATACAGTTTCTAGTGCAAAGCTTAATCAATTGAGCTTAAAGAGCTGCATTAAACCTGAGTGTTTAGCATTAAAACAGAGGTATTTAGCTTGTTCAATTTGCTAGTACGTGTTGTTTGTTGGTGATCGCGCAATGTGTACTTGGTCTCGTTTTAAAAACTTTACAATCAGCACCACGAGCCGTTCTACGAGCCAAAAGTTTGCATTTTGTGCAGCTTTAACTGAAGATCTTTCGTGGTTTTACCTTTGAGATATGGTGTAGACCAGATTTGATGGTAGATGATCGAAAAAGGAACGTTATGGTTCAATGGTCGGGTTTAATAAGGTACTGTTCTCGACGTGTGATTGGTTGATGTCTGGTGGCGAGATGTTCTTTGTTCTATTCATTTGACATGCAGCTGGTTTGTAAACACATGCTTCCTGTTCCCTGCAGATATATCTGTCAACCCTAGCTGTAACCAAGATGCTCTTTCGATATCCGCCTTCACTTGCAGGTACGACTCATTTTAGTATTTGTATTTTACGAAAATTGGATAGCATACATTTTACTGTAGATAAATCTTCAGCTTATTATATATTAGCAATGGCTTAATGTCATTATATCAGATTTTTTAGATTTTTTCTATCGGTCAAAGTACAGACCATCTGAGTTCATGACATTTTCAACAGTTAATATACCAAGAGTTCACGAGTGCCTTTTATCGTATAGTTTCTTAGATATAAGATACAGTCTGTATCGCAAGAGGCCGGAGTACGCTAGCCATCATGTTTACCTCATGGATAGAAGACTTCCACCAGTTTTATCGTTTTGCAGATGCAAACAGTGGTAAAGTATTATTTCTATTTTGTTAAATTTAAAAATGGTTTTAAACTCGTGATAGTGAGAGAGAGAATATATTAAATATATATATCAAGTAAAATTATGTGCAAATCATTTGACTTTATATATATCATAGTACAAGTTTACACAGTAACTATATCATACGTTTCAGCACCCATGTGCATCATCCTTTTATAAGTTAGTCTAATTTTACCCATTCTTTATATTGTCCCAAATGAACACTGACAGTAGCTATATTAAATTGAATTAATTATGATAGCAAATGAATGTATGCACGTATATCTATCCCATAATAAGACATATTGTAGAACCCTGGTCATAAGACCCCCCAGTTATACTAAACCCCCCTGAAATTATGTGCCCACCTGTCTCCCAGTTATAGACTCCCCAGTCATAAGCCCCCTATCTGCCCCCTCCCATCCCCCCAGTTATATATAACCACCAAAAACATAACCTCACCAAAAAATGGGGGGCTTATCCCCTATTGCTTTTAGCCATGCATGCTTTATGTTAGCCTGTTGTGAATTGCCTAAAGCTTTAAGAGTTGATATAATATACAATATGTTGCAATAGACCTTTCCCGAATTCCCTTGACTTATCACGAAACAAAGCTGGTTTCAAGTCAAGGTTGGACACGATGAATAAAAGAATCAAGCTCAGTCTTGACTTCCAACCATTGTTTTGTGGTCATCCAAGCAAATTCAGGAAAGGTCTGTTGCCCCTCAAAACCGCAGCACTGGAAATTGCATTTCTGAGAGCCCCAATTTCAAATTTTTAGGAGTAATGATATTTCCCCACACCCCCTGATAATAGCTGCCCTCCACTCCAAACTATATTCCATGATTCCTGCCTCAGATTTAAGGGGCGTAATGTGGATTCCAGAAGGTTCGAGGTATAAATACTCACAAGGCTGGGACATAGATTGATAGTACATGTATAAATTTATTTTGTGATATTTTTCTTTTTATTTGTTTTATAAAGATCCAAGGACATCAGAATGGCCATTAGTCAAACACTTTCAAGGGCCTGTTGTCTTGATTCTTGTATACCTTACGATAGTGTTAGTTGGGCCAAAACTAATGGGAAATAGAAAACCTTTCCAACTAAAGTGGCCCATGGCAATTTACAATGCAGCTATGACCATACTCAATTTGTACATATTCATTGAGGTATGATCTACATCTACTTTAACTATGCTCATCATTTATACCATACATACCTAATATATACAATCTGGTTTGTTGATATGATATTAAAAACTTGGTAGTAATTTGTGACAGCTTCTGTTGCATGCATATGGCATACAGTAATACATGCATATATTACATATATATGTATATATCATGACTGCATAAATGATAACTGGGCAGGGCAGATCCAAGATTTTCAAAAGGGTAGTGCCTGTTACCTTAGGTCAAAACCACAGGAAACGCATAAAGTTGATCTTGATGACTATTGTTTTCATTTGTGTGAAAAGGGGGATAACTTGAGCTACCCTCTCATCATCCCTGGATCTGTGCCTGGACAATAGGGTCAATAGAATGCACTGTTAATGCAAGCTGCAACTCATTTATCTCTTTTTGTACTATATAATATGGTTTATCATAGGTTTTCCTGTCAACAATGGATGCAGGCTACAGTTACTCATGTCAGGAAGTCAAGTATACAGATGACTCTAAGGAGTTGAGGGTATGTATATGCATAATAATTAACCTCTATTTAGTCTGCCGGCAAGGAGTCCCTACATGATGTTATTAACGCTTAGACAAAACAGCTTTCCTATTTCCTTTTTGCCAGCAAAACATGAACAAACTTTACACACTAGTCCAAACATGGATCCATTTTGGCTAGAGGTTACTTAAACATAAAAGATAGAGGCATTGATAGCCATGTCTACTGCTGTCAGATCAGTGCTACACAATTTTTCATTCACTTTATATTATCTACCAATAAAGCCAATCATATTTTGTCATACTTTACTTTAATAGATTGCAGCAGTACTGTGGTGGTTTTATTTATCTAAGATTCTAGAGTTTCTTGATACTGTAAGTATAGAGTTTATCACTGATAGATAAATTATTGAACACTTGTAACTCTCTTTGATAAAATTATATCTTTGCCTCTTTAGATTTTTTTCATATTGAGAAAGAAGAACAACCAGATCAGTTTTCTTCATGTATATCATCATTCATCTATGGTAATGTTGTGGTGGATTGGCATTAAATGGGTTGCTGGTGGACAGTGTATGTATATATATTTATTGTCACTTATTATTTTTTCCCGATCTGGTATACTAAAAATTGTGCATTCTAATTGGTTGCTCGAGTGAGCAGTATTCTCAGACTACAGTCCAGCATCCTGGGATAACAGATTCACTAAACAACAACAACAATTAAAATGCAAAACAAGATCAAAAGTAAATGGGGTAAAAATCACAAATAATTTATTTACAGACGTCCTAAGGGATAGGGATTGGTCATAAAGTACAGGGGGAGGGGGGAGGGGAGAGGGCTGGAAAAATCAGAAATCTTAATAAACATATCTTAGTAGCCTACCCTTTAGTCCCTTTTGATTAAAAGTGGCCCACTTTTTTTTTCTGATTCATTGATTCTCCCCAGATATGTACTTACCATGATGTAATATATATATCATTACCTTACAGCATTCTTCAGTGCAATGATAAACTCCTTCATCCATGTCATCATGTATACCTATTATGGACTATCAGTGTTTCCAGCACTTCGTGACTACTTGTGGTGGAAAAAGTTTCTCACCCAATTTCAACTGGTAAAGAACGTTTCATTGTTTGTGATGCATGAGTTTGATGACCATACAAGCTTCTAGTGAATCATCATCCAATACAAAATCCATAAGGGTATTGTAATATGATCATGATGATAATATTGTTTTCACACACCCAAGGGTATTGTAATATGATCATGATGATAAAATATTGTTTTTTTCAGCTTCAGTTCTGCACAGTCTTCTGTCATGGTATTGTAAGTCTTAAACGCAAGTGTAAGTTCCCCTTATGGATGCAGTACGCACTTCTTGCTTACATGGTTTCCTTTCTTGTTCTATTTTCTAATTTCTACTTGCATTCTTATATCGTGAAAAACCAGCATTCTAAAAAATCCTCATCCCAATGCAAACAAGCCAAAACTACTAAAGGAAAGAAGGAAAATTAGCTTATGTCTACGCTAGAAACCCCATTTATATATAGCAAATGGGCAACTCACTATCATAATGGAAAAAAAGCATCTTAGATGTACATGTAGTCATACTAGAAGGGTTTGACTTGCTAACCAGGACTCAAGACATTGATTCTGCTTCAAACATTTCTGTTCAATTTCATTATTTCCTCGCTTCATTAGCTCTCATTCCAAAACCTGTACAAATCATTTGTTGTGAGCTCTCGATTTTCTGTAGTTGCTTCAAAAAACAATTCAAAATTGTTTTTGCAATGACGCCAAGATAACTTCATTTGACCTGACTGTTTAAGTGTGAGGGCACTATGATATCAAGGGTTATATTTGAGTGTGAGGGCACTATGATATCAAGGGTTATTTGAGTGTGAGGGCACTATGATATCAAGGGTTATTTGAGTATGAGGGCACTATGATATCAAGGGTTATTTGAGTGTGAGGGCACTATGATATCAAGGGTTATTTGAGTATGAGGGCACTATGATATCAAGGGCTATTTGAGTGTGAGGGCACTATGATATCAAGGGTTATTTGAGTGTGAGGGCACTATGATATCAAACATTGTGTACGATAGTTACATGCCCAACAGATAACATTAGTTGTCTATAAATACATAAAGTATTATGTTTATTGTACACACTAGTAACGATCTCTCTCAATGCATATCTCCATACAGGGGCGTATCCAGGGGGTCACAGGGTGCCCGTGACCCCCCCTTTCAAAGCCAAAAAAATCTAACCGGCCGTTGATGCAGTGTGTATAGATATGTTTAGACTTGACTTAAGCAGTTAAGAAAATCAGTTCTCTCGCTTCTCGGAGCCGTCTTTTCGTTTCGTTTCAAATAAAAATTGTTTGAAATCCAAATTATTCATTGGGCTTCCTGATCAAAACGTTCCATATATGGACATGACCAAAAGCCAAAAGCCCGCGAAACCTCACTTTAACTTTTTCTTGATAGGTGTTGGTGATTAATTAACGTATCTTTTATTGTTTCGTCCTACAGAACGCTTTTTGTTTCAATTATAGCCGCGTACGTTGTTCTGTTCCCCTCTATCGACCATGTTCCTTTTTCGTCAAAACAATAGATTGCTATGACGTCATATTGACGTCATATGACGTCATAGTGACAATTTGGTATGTAAGGATCCCCCCCTCCCCCCAATTGCAAATTCTGGATACGCCCCTGCCATAGATATGTTGGTGTTTATAAATTTGAACTTTATTATCATTACTGTTATCAAAAATACGTACTGGTTATTTACACTAATTTATAAAACATGCAATCACTTTGCTTATTTTTTTCTTGTTTTGGCACAGCTTTTAAAAGCTTATTATGTTCCCTATCATATACTATTACATGCATGGATGCTTTGCCTACCACCGTCTACCTTTACTATCACTGAGTACACATGTTGATGTACTCTGTGCAGCTAACACTATCATAGACTATGAAAATGTCTATACAGCGCTTCCTGATCACACGCGCGAAATTGTACAAGAGCTGTAGTATCGTGAAAACCTCTTAATGATTGACGTCCACCAAAACTTCTCCTTTGTCGCAAAGGCAAATCGTACAATTTCGCGCGTGCGATTGGGAAAATGAGTTTCTGCCAATCATCTTACAAGCCAGGCTGTTCAAACCTGTTCTATTGAAGCAAATCTGATGACATTAGGCTTGAAGTGAGAGGTGGTCAGTATGAATTGGACATAAGCAAAAAACACCGAAACTAAAGACGATAATGAAATAAACCAATTAAACATAAACTATCGTTGATAATTATAACGAATTTTTAAAACGAAAAGAAAGTAAGTAATATTAACCTTTAACGTCACCATGTCAATCAATAAAGTCTCTACATTACCTTTAAGATGGTTTTACTCTGATATGTGTCAAACCCCAAAAATACGATGCATAAAGTAGGATTACATACCACAATTGAACACATCTTTTATCAAAGATTCTTTCAGCAACTGGTCAATGAATTTGTAATACAAAAAAATGTCGAATAAAAAATAGCTGATTTGTTAGTTTTCTTCTTCTTTAAGTTAGAAACTGCGTGTTGCCTAGGAAACGCATCAAAACTCAAGAACAAGAAAAACCCTCGTAGATATGTACAAAAATAGAGTTACAAAAGATTATGACTTCATAGAAGTAATTTGTATGGATAGAGATTACAGTATTCGTTATTCTGTATTATTCTGTCTAAGTTTTTTTCATGAAACTAAAGTTACAGTCCTTCATCGTGTCTGGGGCAAACTTGTAAATCAGCCTTTGGCCTGGCACCCTCTCTAAAATGTGCCTCTCGTAATAGTACCTCAAAGCTCGGCTCATTTTCTCGTAGTTCATGTTGCGTCGGTTCTTTCTCTGACCCCATAGCTTAGCAACAGCACCCGAGTTAACCAATCGGAACACACCTTCTTCACGTGATATCCACGTGATGTAACGTGGGCAAGTTTCTTCGTTCTCCAATAGTTCCTTCAGAAATTCCCACAGATGCAGCGAACGGGTTTCTGAAATGACAAACATAAATTAAAATACTAATATCAAGGGGGAAAACTTGCTATCGCTATTCAGCTCAACGGGGTCGGTTTGAAAGAAGGGAGGAAAAACCAGAGAACCGAAAAAACCCTAGGAGTCCAAAAGAGAACCATTTAAGATACCATATCAATAGCCTACGACATGTAAAGGTGTGGGTTGTGTATGGTGTATGGTGTATCACTATGGTAACTGATCAAATCCGGCATAGTACCTCCGTGGGCCGTAAGGAAGCGCGCTATATAGTTATATCTGACATTATGACAGTGGGCTTATTCCGTGGAGGTTGCGTGCCTTAGTAAAACAATGTTTGAATGGATGACCGCAAATACGTACGTTTTCTTCTTCCAGGCTTCTTTACAGCAGATGGTGATTTTAATATATCTGTGCCATCTAAATAAAACAAGATTGTTAGCATTACTTTAAGGAACAGGGAGTCCTCATTTTCCCAATACAGAGACTACAGTTGATGGTATCTTACCTTCGCCAGGTTCTTCAGTACCAGAATCAGTAGAACTAGAGCTTGTTCGTCTCGTTCGTTCAGTAGCTGGAGACGAATATCCAGGTTGGTAGGGTGAGGTTGGTGAAAGCGGAGAGAGCGCACTGTCTTCATCACTTGATTTAGGAGATAAAGTCGTTGGGGTAAGGTTGTTGCCAGGAACAGTTCTGTTAACAGTTGGTTTAAATGGTTCTTTTTTCACTTCCAAGAAACCGTTCTTGTTGTCATGGTGACCATTTTTGTTTGCTTTGCTGTACTTAATCACGGGTATCGTTGTATCTTGATTCTTCATAACGCGAGTGACTTTTTGATGCGCAGTTTTGATATGTGGCATTTCATAGTCGCTAAGTCGTGATGGGATAACAGGGTCTCTTCGTGATAAACGAACTGCTGCCTCCTTTGATGAATGCGTACCATTCTGAACAATTGCCCTTTGTGCTCCAGCGTAATTCAATTCAGAGTTTTCTTGAGGGGCTGTAGTATCACTTCTGTCGCAGGTGTCGTGCGCAAATGCTCGTTTCTTGGCAGCGGTTTCGCTGGTTTCAAAATTAAAGTGGTTCTTATTTGGTGAGTGCCCTCTCTTCCTGATTGCCACTCCAGCATCCCTTTCTATTGGCTTCATTGGCGTGTCGGTATCACCGCGAGAGAACGTCTTGGTTGGGCTGATAGTCTGTTTATAATGAACGAACTTAACGGGTGCACCAGGGCTGTTGGGTGAAGGTATCAAAGGTGGTACAGGGGGGAGACCATCACGCACTGGAAACATGGTATGACGTGGCAAAAGAAGACCTGACGGTTGGAAGCTAGTTGGTGACCAGATACGTGAACCAGTAAACGAAGGAGACATTGGGCTGCAGATAGTCGTAAAACCATTGGTTACAGCTGATGGAGTAGACGCTGGGGGAGAGACTGAAGGAAACAAAGTATGTCAGGGATCTGTCATTATCTATCGCCTGGGGGATGCTAATCAAGGACCGCGGACCACCCTAAAAAGTGGGTGGCTTAGATTGGAATATGTAAAAGACTATAGTATGGGAAAAGGTAAAGTTGGGGGCTACAGCCCCCCCAAGTCTCCGCGGTCCCTGGTAATGAGTGGTTTGATATGGAAACTAGTGATCACTCTTATATCCTTTACATATGGAAACCTATAATCTTACCAGGAAGGCCTTTGAGATCCGCTTCTGCCTGCTGTGGACAGGTACAATCGTTGGATTGATTTTTGGGTTCATCTATAAACAGATAAGTACGATGTGTTGTAAGTCACATATTTTACCTACAAAGGCTGAAAGGTCATGTAATATGTGCCAGTACAATGGCGTGACAAACATAAGAAAAGGCGTCACGTATATCGTAAGAGTGTGACCAGGAAGTGAAAAGTGCTTACCAAATCTCGCATCCGATGAACTTGTGACGGAATTAGAGTCACCATTACTAGCAGACTCTTTGAGCGCCGCTGATTCTATGAGAAAAATGACAATCGTTTGATTATTATAGAAAAACGAGTAATGGAGACATGAATATATGATGTGCAAGAGTAAACATACGAACTACATATAAATATATTCAGATCAAGTTTTCATTCATTATAATTTATTCAGTTCCTACTTTATACTGGCCATTATATCCTAGCAATGTTCAATAAATCTTCTTGCGATTTATTCAAAGTAATACTTCATTGAACAACCTCGACTAGTACTTAGGGTCAAACATTTACTTCACAGTGATTAATCATCATGTCTAGATATTCGGTTTTAGTACTCATACTTTGTAAAGCTACACCAGTAAAACTACACTGTTTTTTTCACAGAATCATAATAGGCCTTTAGAATTCTAAACATTTGTGAATACATTAAAATACATCTAGCAAAAGAAAACAAGCTGAATCAGGCCCAGATAAATACATAGGTAGCTGATAGTATTGTGGCTATTTACTCAATTTGACATAACAGCATTAGCAGTACTGTCGCCTCTTTGATTTCGATTTCTATTTTAATGACAAGTAAAACACGTTGGTGCCGAGAGGTTAAAATGTGGAACAATCGAAAGACTACTGCTACACAAGGAAGTTATTGATCGCTAGACCGAATTAAAAACACTTTGAATGGAGCCATTGGTTAACTTTTTAACTGCTATCTCTACGATGTTGTTCGTGTGCCTTCCCAAGTACTCAACCTCAAATAGCTTTATCATTTCAACAGGAAATATATTCTCTTGTGGCTCTTTCTAAACGTTATCAGTTAGTAGACGTGTATTAGCTCGTGGTTCATTCAGAATTTATTCACAGTTAATGATCGTTTTGCAAGAAAAAGCTTATATGTAAATTTTGGTCAGGTGAATGCCGACTTGGTAAGCCATGGGTGCACGTACACGATGCACAGAGCTTCTTTGCAAAAGACCTTGTTGATTTCACCCTAAACACTAATAAATTTGCAGAAATTTAAATGGTATCTCAATAAAGCAATGTTTAAAAGTAAAAACTACTTGTTATTTCAAACAAATATTAATCTGATTTGCATCAGATATGTCACAGTCTTGACAGTAAACAAGAATTCACGAGTTTAATACAAAACCACAAACGTGAAATTCTCGATGCCACAGGTAAACACCGGTAAAAATACACGAAAATCATATGGGAATCATTTATGTGTAATTACGAAGAAAACAAGAAAATAAAGGAATGATTTTCATAACTGATTGAGCAATTTCAAGCAAGACATCTAAAAATAGCTTGGCTGCTTAGATGTTGTGGGGCGCTTTGCTGCTTCCTCAAGCAATTCATAGATTTCCAATACCGAAAAAAGAACTTTCGTACGACCTTCACTACTAGAAACATATCTTTTAAAAGATATCATGGTATTGACCATGTGATAACACTATCAAAGACTCTCTCTCGAAGACATCTCGGCCACACTACCACCAACAATACAGTAACTTTACACGGAAGCTAGAAGCATCTATCGTAAATCTGAGGGTGAGCTTGGCTCCACATAATTCTTCGTTTGTTTACAGCAAACAACCGACTCTGATGTATTCAATTCTAAGCAGAACAACTTTCATTCAAATTGTAATGAATTGTCTTGATAACTTAACAAAATAGAGCCGTTTTAGTGCAGTTTGTGCCAAGTTCCTTCACTGCCTTTCTCTTCCAACTACGGGTTATAACAGTTGTTCGAACGTTAATCTAGACTCGAACACGAATATTAGTACTTCAAGGATTATAAACTAAACTAGATATGCTTTACCTCTGCGTTGTTTCTTCTTCTTTTCCTTGCTAAATATACGTAAAGAGCAGTAATACGGCATTTCTTCTAAGTTACAAGCCAAACCTCTTCGGTCGAACACTTCGTGCAGAGAGCTAAGTAAACTGCCCCTGCATATCATAATATCTCGGCAAGAAAAACTAACTGCATACCGGGGTGGGCATAGGTTCAGTTTATTATGACCTTTATTATTACGTCTTATATTAAACAACTTAACATTAACCGACATTAATCATTCAATTTTTAATTCTTACTAGACTAGCTTTTTCGTTTTCATTTAAATACTTTTATAACATGAATTAAAGCCTATAAAGAATTTGCACATTTGCCCCCCCCCCTAGAAAGATAATTTTTGCTCTTCAAATGAGATTCGATTGCAGTCGTCTGAATATTTGTTATAACTCGATATTTGCATTAAGACGCGGTTGAACGAACACAGAGTCTAAAGCTTCCTTCTTCCTTTGTCTCTCTTTATTCCCTCTTTTTATCGTTAATATCCGTATAAAAGACTCCTATTTGACGAACATACATGCGAGATATCACAAGCGAAAGTAGTTTTGTCGTGACGAGTATTGCAATTATACCCGGAAGTTAAACTGCACGTACTACACGTATCGCTCATATATCAGGCGGAAACAAGGGAATTTTGTATTTAAGACTACGTCAGCAGACAATTATCTGTAGTCTTGTTCTTCCATCACTGACATAGTTCCACAGCAAACAAATTAATATAAACATTAGAGATATAATTACGAGTGTTTTAGACCAAGATATAGAAAAAAAAGTTGAAAATCCAAAGCAGAAAGTCGTTGGAATAGTCGAGAATTTGATATGATAATTTCCACCCACGCGCAATGAATCAGTAGTAACGTAAGCGAAAGTCAAGGCCAAGATTAGCATGCCCATTTTGATTGGACGATGGCATGCACTAACTCGGATGTGGACAGTCTCTACAGGTGTTACAGTTAACTGTACTTCCTAAATAGCAACCCTTAGACAGGGATTTTACTAGAGACCGGAAAATCAGATACCATGCATGCAGAAAGGAAGTAGAACGATACTTTAAGAACATCGGTCACTATGGTGACATTAATGAAAAAGGAACATTTATAAGATATTGACTTCCTCTTGTAATCCACTTCCTTAGAATTGGCTAACAGCAAATACATCTTTTGATACGTTTACACGGTTTTATCAGGCTGTTTGTCTATACACAACCTTCAGTCTTATCATTGACAGATGGAGAGTTTGAATACATTATCAATATTTTAAAAGTAACTGTCTAGCGGGCTACGAGCCGACAACATAGAACTAGTAGAATCATGAGTTCAGTTGTACACAAGTTCTATCACAGAGTGCGACTCATACAGTGTTCTAAACATGTTTCTATCAAATACTAACACAAATACAATTGAATATCTGTAAAAAGGAGCTAAAGCTACTCTGACTTTACGCGAACTTTACTTTTTCGGAGATGGGCCGGCATGGCCGACTCCACTAGGTGGGGGGGGGGGGGGGGGNGGGGGGGGGGGGGGGGGGGGGGAATAAAGGGATTCCACTTCTTTATCCCGTAATACCCACGGTCGAATACCCACGGTCGGTCCCCACGCCCGCAGAGGTAATGCAGGCTGCAAACCACGTATATCCGCAGGTTCTTGATATATAACGTTATATCAATTGATTTGTGAGAGATATATAGTTTACCTTCTAATGTAGAAAAATGTGCTGGAGCTGACAACGTGTCTGAGGAAAAAAGTGACAACAAATCAGATAAATCCTCGGAAAACTACCAGAATGAAAATTACCATCCCCATCTATCAATCTGTCCCCCCTCCCCCACCCCCTTGAACCCGACACTGTATCGCCATCCTCATTAGCATCACCATCGCCATCCCCACCACTATCCCCACCACCATCACCACCACCATCCCCTTCCCCACGACCACCCCCATCCTCATTGATCTATACTATCTCGTACCCGACACTGAATCACCATCCTCATTGCCATCACCATCACCATCCCCACCACTATCGCCATCACTATCACCATCACCTTCCCCACAACCACCCCCAGTCCTCATTGATCTATACTATCTCGTACCCGACACTGAATCACCATCCCCATCACCATCACCCCACCACTATCGCCATCACTCTCACCATCACCTTCCCCACAACCACCTACATCCTCATTGATCTATACTATCTCGTACCCGACACTGAAACACCATCCCCATCACCATGATCTATTGATTCGTGTTAAAATCTCTACTTACTTTGCATTGCAAAACTTGAGGTATCTTGATAATAGCCTGGAATATACATGATATATAAAAGAACTAAGATAAGTCTGTGGCGAGTCATTATTGGTATTAAATATCAATATTAATGAACGCCAACTAACCTTCACGGAAGACAACGGGACCTATGAAAATAGAAAGAAAAAGAGCATAAGTAATCAAGAATATTTTTTTAATGTACTCCCCAGGACAGTGGGAGAGTAGTAACGTAATACTACGTCGTGACACTATTAAATATCAGTAACGCAATCACTTACGCAGTGCATACGCATGTTCTATAACACTAACGCACTAAATGTCTGACAACAAGTACTGCACTAGTCTCCTTCGCATCCGTTTTTAGTGTCGGTCGTCACGCAACGCGTTGCGTGACGAACAGCACTAAAACGGAAGCGAGGGAGACTAGTGCTGCAACTCACTGATCAAGGCATGTTTGTCACACAACACTAAGTTATTTCAGTAGATTCATTGCCGTGCATGACTTACTTGACCCACAGAGCCACCAGTTAATAATTTCATAAACAAGATCTCCATATTCAGATTTCTGTAGCAGTTCTTCTCTAGACAAAGCCACCAACTCAGATCCACAAAAGTCGAAGTCGTTCACATCAATATCAGGCGTTAGTTCATAAACCTGCCACACCCATTGAAGAAACCCATGAAGTTGGTGTTTAGTCCATTGTAAGGGAGATAAATACTGCCATTCTGCACTAGCCTGGCTTAGATCATCGGTAACACCTAAATTATAAATAATCGATACGATAATGCGTTACTGTATAGTAGCCTTCAGTCTGATTGACTAGTCCCGTTACCAGTGATTATATGTGTTTTTGATAAACGTTTAAATATTTGGGGTATCATGTAAAACAAATATGAGAACTGCGCTCCCTAGATCGCCAGTTTCAAAACTGACAAAACGTATACATACAGCTGAGCATAAAAGTAAAGAGTTTCTCTTGTCGAAAAAAGGGCTACTATCTTTCAACACTCATAGTATACTTATTTCCGGTTATTCATCATCTTTTTATTAAACTGATGCCGGGTTTTAGTCGATTTATGCTACTCCACTGCTGCGGTATTCTGATTTTATTCTAGCTTCTCAGCGTTTTTCTATTCTGTCCGTATCAAGATGTTCAGAAGCTAGAACAAGAATATTCCATGGATGGTTCTCACTCCAGTACGTATCATTAAGATATCCATATATATTACCTGTTACACTCACTCAGAATCAGTAACCATTACTCTCTTGGTCTGTTGTCCATCATGACTTTTTTTAGATTTTTGAAATTATAGCGGTTTTCCTGTTCTTCTTTCTGTATCATTTCCGTAGTTCCTTGTGTTTTCCGAATCGTTACAAAGTCGATGCACAGAGAAAGTCGAGCAAATTGTAAAAACAGGAAGAACATACCCCACATACCTGACACAACATGTGACCTTTACTGGATAATTATAGACCCGTCTAGACCCGTAGTCAACACAAAACCTCGAACAGTCACGTGACTTAGTTTTGCGGTTTTGGCGATCAATAATAGTTTTTTTCTTTACTGTGAGTTGCGTAATATCAAGGCAATACTCGAGAAACACAGTGAGCATTGACTCGTGGTTTTCACTCCGCATAAGTCGGTGTCATACGTTCTGGTGAGAATTTTAATATTTTTCTTCTTGAACAAAGCAGCTGTGTTCAGTTCTTTCGCTTTGCGCCTCAGTATCTATGGGGGTAGGGGTGAGTGGGCAGGTTTCTTTGTAGTCGCATTCACTGGCTCTTTTTGTTTCTCAGCGGAAAACCAATCGATTTGTCCGTATAAATAAAATCAGTGATCGGGGCAGCTTACCTGTGGGACCAAGAGCATCATAAGAGGCCAGTTCTGTTACATGTGATAACGAAAGTTCTTCTGGATTAGGTCCCCCTCCACCTGGGGTATCTGAAGAGTACCCGGACGAGATGCTAGAGTTGCTTGGCCAAGATCGAAGCTTGTTCGGAGGGTCTCCACCCCATTCGTCTTCTAATTGTAGATCTTTTTTGAACACATCATCGAAGTCCAGCACAGGCAAAAGTGGGTCACAATTCAATGGAGATTGATTGATTTCTTTTCGTGGTATAACATCATTCCCACTGGAGTAAGGGATCTCAGTTAAAAGATTCAAATTGTTGTTATTTTGATTTGTATTAGGAGAATGGTTATGCCCAGTCGCGGACAGATCTTGGTCAAATGGTGTAAACGCTGCAATGATTAGGGCTGCTATTTCGGCGTTCGCTACATCTTCGAAGGACTGTCTATCATCCAATGTCGAAGTAGCTCCAGTATTATCATCACTGATATCCAGTAGAGGTAACGTGCTACCAACATTTGGGCTTGTGTTAGGAACCACTGATAACATGTTGAACGGTGATGGAAACGACTGAAAAAACAGAATGGATGGTGAACAGTACACATATTGTATGTACCTAATGCCTGTGAGCGACTGATAAAGATCTATTACCTATTTAATGCAAGAATGCAAAAGTCGGAACTAAGATAAACTGGCAATGTTGGACATGTCAATATGGTCATAGAGTAGTACTATAACTAGCTATACCTAGCTGTAACTGAATCAGTTATTGACTAGCTAGACAGATTGGTTCTCATTTTAGTTACATCATCAACTTATTTGCATGTACAGTGATGACCATGTATCTATTAAAGTCGGTCGGTCGGTCAACTCGCTCTATCAAACTACAATCTGTTTTGGTTCATATTCACTGGCTACTTTCTAACTTCATTTCGAACCCAAGCTACTCATTTTTCTGCATTTTCCACATGACCAAGTTTGAGTTAAAACAAAATCCACTGAATAAAGCCAGGCAATAATCAGTATCCATCCACTGCAGCGAAACGAACCTATAGATTTGAAGTTGGCAAGAATCATAGCTAGACCAGCCATTATATGCTTTGACACAAAAGATCTGCCATGGAAAGCCAGCCGGCAACAAGTGAAGTGCGGGACACAGTACTTGAAAACTAAACCAGTGCCAGTCAGTTTACTTGATCTGCTATATTCAGTGTTCACTGATGTCTTAGTCTGTAAGTCAGTAGAGCCAATAATCAGCTAATCTTGTACACCAGTCCAAAACGGGGTTGTTTTGTAGACGCTTTTCCTCCCATGATGAGGTCTATTCACTACTTGGTATAAATGTCATGTTATGAATCATCGGTTTAGTTCAAACCATGCATCACTCAAACTTGCAGGAAAAGGAGTTTCATTTCCAATGTAGATGTAACATTTGGATCAATAGTTGTTGAGTCATTATAAAGTTAACACAAAAAAGTGCGTCTAGATGAACTCATTTTGGTCCGCAGTCGCCGCGTCATTGTAGTTTGGTTGGTCGCGGACGACAGAGAAACGGTACAACTATAGTAGCGTAGAAAAGTTTGCCAAAACAAGATAATTCAGAATTAAGAGTGGCTGTCCGTAACGGTCGAGAATGGCGGGACAGCGAAGGAATTTTCAAATTTCTCATATTTTGTCAGAAGACAACCTTTGGTAAGCTCTTTTAAAAAATCCAGTTTAAAACTTC
>NW_022261597.1:53504-72956 GCF_009602425.1 Actinia tenebrosa
TTTTGGAACAAATTTAACCGTGATATTCTTATTAATGCCAATAAACTACACATTCTTAACATTAAAATTTTTTCGTGTCATATACACTTTAATAAAGTTTCGTATTCCTTGCAATAAACTTTCAAAATATATTCATTAGATTACATTTTGTTGAAGTAGAGTTAACTTCAAAATGAGCTTAGAAATAAATACCCCTCTAATATAAGTACTGAATATTAAATTAAGCTACTTGAATCATTTTAAGCAAACTATTGCCAAAAAGGGTTCACTGAGTACATTAGTTGTTAATGTTATGTTAGCTTGGTATGTACATGCATTGTTTCTCATCAGGGCTACATTAGGGTTATCCTCACTGTTGTCATACTGAGTCACGAACCCTCTGTCACAAACAGGTACATGCTGTGCTTTACAAGCTAAGCATTCAATTAGGATAGGAGTGCGCAGTAACCCAGTTGTAAAATTGATCTAAAACTACTTAGTCCTTCGTAAATAAGCAGCAATTGAGTATCACTGATAAATACAATGCGTCTGGATGAGTAAGAGTAATAAATAAAATGTCAACGAACTGATGCATCTGAAGTCCTCCCGAGAAAAGACTTACTCTAAGTGATGATTAAGTTGCATGAATGTTTTAACCAATTATACGCAGTAAGGTTTATTATTGAATGAATTATTTTCATTGTTCCATTGAAAAACTATAGAATTTAATAAGAAACTTAGCCAACTTCCATCAAAGGTTCTAACCAACTGCGCCGCAATGCCACCGGATTATCTCAAGTGTTGAAGGCCGTCACTATATAAACACATGATGCGGTGCAAGATCTTGATATCTCCCTCAACTCGGCCACAGCTGAAGATAGAACAAACACCACTGCTCCAGAACTGTTCAAACACTAGTTAGTAGTAATATATCTGTAAACTGGTTTGGTACAAGAAAATAGATCGCTTCAGTACTCCCGTGCCGACAACCGCCACAGAATGTCATCGTATACTCTCGTCAACAGGCGTTTGATCTTCTGTTGTAAAACTTCATTGCATCTCATATAGAACCATCTATAACCAATTTTCACACTTTACAAAACGGTGTGGTATCATACAGCTAGCTCCTTCAGTTCGTTACGTATATCATCATTAACCCGCTCCAATCTCCTATCTGTACTCTCCGCTAGTGTTTTAGACATACCCGCTCTATCAAGACCATCTTACACTGAGGCATTACAAAGAAGCTATCTACTGAACGACCAGTTGAGTTTAAAATTAGTAAAGAATCAAAAATTACTAAGCAAATCAACAGTTAATAATTTAAATTACATTTCAGAGGTTAAGTTGTTGTCATTAACTAAATGAACAGTGATTCCTTTAGTTTTTATAGCCGCTTAGTTTCATGCAGCCATGACCTGTCATTTTTCTGGCAGTCTTCTCTTAGATAATACTCCATGATTGCGCTACAGTGCTCAGTCGATAGTCTGTTCTGTCCAAAGGTAATAATTGCTAAGCCATCAAAACAGGTTATTGAGATGAATTTACGTCAAATGAATCAGTAACTTGCTTATAGAAATGAAGAAGGCAACATTATTATATATAGTTTTGTTGTCACAATGTAATCATAATGGCTTGAGCTAAAAAGATTGGGAAGTGATGAAGGATGGTAGAATGAGTTAAATTTAAGAAGCTACATAATAATTGCAAGAAAAACACCATTTCCCCTTCATTTTATTAAGAGTTTAATTTCACTGTATAAGATATGCAAAGTAACGAGAATCGACGCGGCCATCTTGTTCAATATTACCCGGCGCTCCAGCCAGTAGTGCGACATGGCTTACACTACGATACACTGACACATTACAACAAGGTAAGGAAGCGCAGCCATATATCTTTCTCCTCCAAAAGAGTTTTAGAGATTTTTGAGATAACTTTCGCATTTGTTTATTTCATACATACAATAAACTAGATTCATGGTTGGTGCACGGAAGTGATGGTGTGCGTACTTCTGGATTGGTATCCTTTCACTAGTGTTCGTTGGGCGCCTGATCGAGATCATATATGACTGATAGAAACACAGGCTATGGCTAGCCCTTACTCTTTCATTGCCCAAGCTGGTCAGTGCTGCAATCTCTTTTCGTTTAATGCGAAGTGAAAAGTTTGATCAAAAAAACATCTTCATTGTTTAAAGTTTTCTCGAGTTTGGATACAAAAGACACTGACCATTCAGTGTGTTGATGCTTGTTTCAAAAGACCTTAGTCACTTGTTTTACTATACCTTAAGATTATTATTTTGAATTTTCAGTCTAAAAAGGATTCAAATACATGGAGCTCGATCCATGCCTTTCTACATGACGAATTAATGAAAAATGTGAAATACAAAGAACGACGACAGATGTTCCACCGACTAATGTTCGTACTTATGCGGCTCATAAACGTTCGTCTCTATCTGGAAGAATACATGCATATCGATATAGTTTAATTTATTTAAGACCAGTATCAAATGGAACAAACAAAAACTGACTGACGCACTCGTAGAGCACACATCGGTATTCTGCTTTGCTGCTTGTTTGGTTGCGTCTTGCTTCCCTAAGTTGTAAACTAAAAGGCCAAGAGGTACGTACTACAGCCTGTAATGTTTTGCTGCGCAATTATCACAGTCTGTATTTTTTCCACCTACCTCCATTAATTCATCTGTCTGATCAACTTCTCACTGATGAAAGTTATAGCCATTTCATGCAGTTCAATGGTTAGTAAACAAAGATCTATGCGGATCCAATGCCAATATTAGTTAGCGCTTTCTGTTGAAGTGCCATTTCGTAAATGCAGCCGGGGTAGACCGCAACAGCAGTGGCTTTCATATTCAGCCTGAAGTGATCCATGGGATACCGGTACGTTTTCTGAGAACTGAACGTTAACCGCGTCGGCCTGGGCATAGCATTCAGTATCATAATCCAAGAAGTAACGATAACTCGGTATTTTACAAATCGCTCAAAAAAGAACAGTTCTCAATAGTGATTTTATCCATGGATCGAATCTAGGAAACTGCGCATGCACTGCCATTAAATGAAAGGCCAACCATTTATCCTTGCGGCAGTTAGATATCCTCACTTGTTGATGGAAAGGTTCATGATCATGAGGCCTACATATGTTTTGTATTGCAAAACTCTTTACCGTTACGATTGACGGAAACACGGAAGTACATTGTTGTACAATCATATTAATCGTTGATAATATAAACTACTAAAGTAGTAAGGACTGCAAGCCCTTGTGCGTGCGTGATGTTGACTAACCTGGCTTTGCCGTGCCGTGCCGTGCCGTGCCTAATGCTCACGGTATTCATTACATGTATGGGAAGACATGAATCACATATGAAGTGAGTCAGCGTTCTATTTTGTTATGTAGCTGCATGGTTGTGGTGGTAAATAAAGCCTTTATCACGTGACCGGAACATCTACGAGTGACCTTCTAACCTTGTTTCAGTACATTCATGAGAATTCGATCATTAGTGTTGGGATTGATACAAGATTAATATGCTTTTACGCTGTGGGTCTTGCATTCTCATCCAACATTGTTAAAATCTTTCAAATGGGTCTTATTCAATATGAATTTTTAGCTTGTTTTCTTTTACTTCTTAAATGCTTTTAAGCAAACTTCTTAAATGCTTTAAAGTACTTATATGGCTCTTTATTCACTGCATGGTCACGTGACACAAAGTGGTGGCTTTAGACGTCCTCTATTTCCATTATCCAACTACCACAAACTATTCTTAGGTCCTTAGGATAAGGTTAAAGATGTTAACTAGCGATTGGGTGTGATTTTTTTAATTATTATTTCTTTCATAATATTGACTAAAAACTTTGGACATAGATGACGCTTCCTGGGATGCCATTTGGTCTTCCTGTTGTTATGTCGACAGAGGTGACATGAGTACTAACTTGAATCCGAGGCAACCAAAACCAAACAAAGATGGCGGCCGTGAAAACAAAAATTTACTCAAAACGGCCAAAAAAACGAGCTGCGAATATGTGCTCTAGAGATGATGCCTAAATATTGCACTGGGAAGCTTATGTAATCATTTATGATGTCATTTGGTGGGAAATCATTCAAAAAAAATCAAATCAAGAAAGAACTTGAGCTACTGGCCAAGATTTCACACGATGAATTTTCTTCTCTTCCACCTGGAGAAAAGGCTGCTATTAGGGAACAGTCCTATAAGAATCAATCGTACAAAAGGACGAAAGGGAAGAAGATAAAGCCCAGAGATATTGGAATGTTGGACGACAGGAGTTATGTTTTTCCTTCAAGTCCATCGATCGATCTTGGACCAGAAATGCGTGAGAGTGTTGATCTGCAGGGTGAACCAGAAGTACCAATTACTAACACTAGAGTAGCATCCATTAAATCAAACGTAGACCTCAATGTTGTCATGCAAGGCAAAGGAATTAAAGAGAAAAGTGAAGAGTTATCTGGAATCGTGGCCGTTAACACATCCAAACATAGTCAGGTACTGTTAATCTAGATACACCCATAGATACATGTACACCCATTACATGTAAAGCTGCAAAGAGTAATGCAGTACAGTATTCTTGGGGTGCATGTAAGTCATAGCTGCCATGTTGGTTGACTATACAACCAAGCTTCTCTAGTTGGATCAACCAACATCACAGCTGTTTCATAGTTACTGTATTTATATCTCAAGGAATTTTGAGTCACATGGTTACACCCCAAGAAAATCCCCTAACAACCAGGATGCTTAATATGCAGGGAGGGAGTGGGTGCTAGGAAACTAGCAAGGATTTAAAAGTAATGGATGTACAAGAACAAACAGTTGATTCCTTGACATGAGACTGTATCACATAGATTCATATTATTTTGATACATTCCAGAGAGCTTCTGCAGGCAGGTGCAAATCTTCTCTTCGAACTTTGAGTGCAAATAAAGAAACCTCTTCTCCAACACCTGAAAACATCACTCTTCCAAAACCTGCCATTCTAAGTTCACAAAACTCAGCTCTACCAGTCCACCTGACAGAAAGACCAGCTCCAAAACCTGTTAGTGTTACAAGACCAGCATCAAAAATATCAACAGGTAGAAGGTCTGTCAAGAGTCGTGCTAGTCACACACAAACACCAAGGTACAGTATACATCTATCCATCACTCCCAGTAAGACGTTTTCAGTAAGGTCTACTCCAAACGCGCTAGTTTGTTTACCATTACATTCACTATTTACAAAAGACAGCACTCAACTCAAATATTGATTTTTATGGAGGGAAAAATTAGAACCATAGAACCTGGAGAAAAACCCTTGTGACAAGAGAACTTTGTTCACATCAAACAAACTTTACAGCAACTCATATGTGGGTCAATCAAGAATCAAACTTGCGACCCCAGGAGTGGACTACACAACTGTGAGAGAACCTGCATCATAGCAGCACATGCCAAACTGTTGTATCATTACAGACTAATCTGTTATGTATATGACAATAACCACCATTTAATATCATAATTATTGTTTAAAGTGGATTGAGTGAGCATCCTTGCCAGGAAGAAACTGATAACACAAACCTGTTGATGGAAGAAACAGAGAAAGAAGAAGATATCTTATTCTCTGAAGAAGGGGAAGAGAAAGAACAGGATACCAACAAGAACATAATTGAAGAAATCCATTATGAAGAAGATGAAGAAGAATATGGCAATGAAGAAGAAGAAGAAGAAGAGCTGTCCAGTGAGCAGGATGATCGGCCTGATATTCTGGAAGAACAAGATCATGAAAATCCTTCTGATAAAATTCACTCTTCAATTCAAGCATTAACACAATCCTTGATGGGAAGAAGTAGTGATATCATGAGCATGTTACAAGCATCAACCGAAATGATTGACAGCAAATCTTCTGCAGTTGATATTGACAAACAACATTTTAAAGATTCTACATCCAATCTTAAGTTTTTGAATTCAAGTACTGCTGACTTAAGCTTTTCAGTGATGGGTAATAATAAATCTGTATCACAAACATTCCAACATTCTCCTGGTGCAGAACAGCAGCCTACTGATGAGGGGTCAACACAGAAAAATTTACAGACTGAAACCAAGACACAGTTGAGTCCAGTTAAGATTGCACCTGAATCTAGACCTGGAATAGGTAACATACGCTTCACTTATTGATTTTATTGAATTTATCTACTATTTTATCAGGTATTGCCATTTGCAGTTGCGCTTGGGATATGAACATTTTCCAATTTCATTTAAGTTTGAACATTTCTAACAGCATAATACATAATCATGTTTCTATGATGTTTTTCAGACGATCTCAAGGGAATAAAAAATTTGCCAATCAATGATAATCTTGACTACTTTCCAACAAACTGTGACAAAAGCAAAGAAATATGTTGATCAGTCTGTGACAGCTTGTTGGGATATAGTCAAACTTGCTTGTTTTGTCCTGTTTTACCACTAGACACTTAAATAAAGATATTTTATTATTTTAGAAATCACAACTTTTTCAAACTGAAACAAAATCAGAAAATGTTTGCGGTCCTTTAGCTGAAACACAAAATTATGGCAGTACATGTATATAATGGATCTAATTTACCATGGTCATTTTTGTAGGTACCTCCTCTACGAGGGAGTGGCCAGGTTTGTTGACACTTGATTCACAGCCAACCAGTCTTACCGATGAAGAAGCCAAAGAGGTTAGGCTAAGAATAAACAGTTTAGAATGGTTTTTATATCATCATTGTACCATACTTTAGTGTTTTACATGCTGTAAGCTAAAAGGTTTTGTTCCCAAACATATTTTATCACCTTTTTTTAGAAAACTTGGTTGAAAATGTTATTAAAGTTGTAATAAAGTAGCTGTAACATTGTGTATGTCATGTATGTGATGTAAGCCATCATCGTTAGTGTCTTACTACATGTATGCTAGGCTCCCCGCTGCTGCACCATAGGTGTATTTCAATTACATGTGAAGTGGTGATTGATTGTATTTCAACAGATATTGGAGTGTGCAACCAAAGTAGAATCAGAGGATATATTGAATGTACAAGGCTCTCTGGCTAACCTTAGTGAAAAAGAGCAAGTTATTCCAGTCAACAGTGTTAATAATACATCAAGCATGCTGAAAACAAGGCCAAGGAGAGTAAAAGATGTCACATTTCTTGGGTCATGGCCTGAGAAAAAGGTAATAATATACTATATAATACTTATTACTATTAACTATTAAAAAAAAACACAATAAAAAATTTCTTTTAATGATATATAAAATACTAAATACTATTTAATACAGGGTTCTTTTAATAACATTTTAACATTTTAGTTTTTAATGAAGAGGGGAAAATGCTCAAATAATGTTATCAGTCACAGTACTGTGTAATTAAATATAAAATAGTGTTAATCTTGTGTATATTTGATATGTATACAGGTTACTCCAGATCATAATATTCACCATTTCTGTAAAATGGCAACTACAATGGAGATATCACCCCAGTTACATCAAATAACAAGAGACAGCCATACTCCTGACCACTTGCATGGTAGTAGAAGGCTTAACGCCAATACATGGGTAAGATAGTAATATTTTGTACTGGTTGGTATGTTAATATTGCATGTACAATACTGCAATTAATCTAGGCATGCAGGACGACAATGATGTGATATGAAGCAGATATTCCTATGATTGAAGACTTTAACAAATGATTTAATTATATCCTATCTAGAGATCAGAGGCACACTACATTTACAGGCAGCAGAAGCACATGTATTTGCATGAAGACAAGTCCAAAGTCATGTCCCTGCTGGAACAAGACCAGCTAGAGAAGGAAATGGATGCTGTTGCACAAAGGATACTGCAAAATGCATTTTCAGAAAATACAGAAGAGATGATGTATAAGCTAAAAAGGGCTTCTGATAGCTTGGTATGCTATAAACACACTGGGTATTATATGATGTGGCACACAAAGATAGTTACTGTTATGATGTAATTGACAGTTGGTCATACACATCTTGTCTATTGGGTATTAACTTAATACATCCTGTTTTTTTAATAGTTTGATGAGAATGAAGATGATGGTTTACGTATAGATGGTGTTCAGTTTGAGCTCAAAGATGACAGTTCCAGGTACAGTATTCCAGTAACCTTGATATCCTGCTTTCCAGGGGCATTAAGAGAGGTCTGGGTCATATTGGGGGCAGTATCCATGGATTAGTCTTCCCACCAAATACACAGGTTTAGCACCCTTGGGAACCCAGGGAGAAAATTCTGTTGCATGAATTTTACTCCTAGGTTCTTGAGGACTCCTGCTTCATAATGAACGGCTTCAGGACTAATCATTTACATCTACATCTGATTCAGGCTGTACTGGACTCCAGCACCACCAAAGATGGGTCTTGCTCCAGAAACTATAAGAAACTTTTTATATCCAGAATATCAAGGTTCTGCGATGTTACAGGAAAGTTTAGGTCCTGATAATGTAGCACTGACTGCTATTATGGAGAGTGAAAACGAAGAAGAAGAAGATGATGATTCATTGAAACTAGATGCCCAGCAGTTACGCAACAGGTACACCTAACTAGTTAATACTGTATATCAATGTCCAGAAAGGAAGGTAGTACTTATAATGGTATGTTATTTAACAGGGTGGTGAAACGAAGATATAGTTCTGTGAATGACTTGACGCAACAATTATTTAAAGAAGAGTCAGCAGTTAAACTAGCTGTTGGTGACACTGACAACATTGTTGATGAGGATGATTATAATGTAATGGAGACTAAGGATGAGAGCGCTATAAACATTGAAGAGTCAGCACGTAGGTTCCAGTCCATGCTAGACAAGCGCCATCATCAGCTTAAAGAAGAAAAACAGATAAATGAGGAGCTGGGTTATCAAGTTGATGAAGAAGAAACTAGTGAACGTTACAGGTAACCTAGCCATAGTATCTGATGACATAGGTTGCAGGGCTTTCAGAAAAAGTCAGAGGCGGCAGCAGCTACTTTTTCTTTTCCATAAAATACCTTCTGTTCCTTGTATCGGATCACAGTCAGCTACTTCAGACTACCTACTCCAAAATATTCTGAAAGCCCTGATGTTGTTTGTACAAGTTGGTGCAAGGATGCAATGTAAATTAGAGAGTTATAAATGAAGGTATATCATGCTGAACAGGTATAACATTTTATTAGTAATGCTAGTATTGTTCATCTCAATGTTGTTGTGCCTCGCAGACGTGCTTATTCTGAACCTATGCTAACATTTGAGAAAGAACAAATCCAGTTGCCATCTGATTATGATGTCAGCATGAAAGAGGTATGATATTATGTTCCATGCTACTACTTAACAATATTAGACATGCAGCCTGAATGTAATTTAGCCTCATGAGCTATTGACTCATAGACCACAAGTACCAGAGGTCTTATTGTTTTAATCTATTCCAACTAATTGGTCAAATAAATGGATACAAACAGTTGAAATTAGGTTGAAAATAATATATTTCTTGCACAACTTGTTTTGGTTTTCAAAACTCTAGCACTTTTAGATACTAGTGGTCTATACCACTAGTAGGTCAGCCAATCAGAATGCAGGATTTTTGATAGACCATTAATAGGTTTATTCTAATTATAAATAGAAAATGTACTTCAGAAGTCACAATGTGCCATGTCTGTAATTGATGATTATCTTATGGTCTGTGAAATATGTTCACAGCTTGAGTATCAGGTGGATGCAGTGGCTGCCATGAAACAGCAGCTACAAGATGCTTCACAACAAGAAGAAAAAGAACAAGAAGATGATGATTACCAAACAGAACAACAAGCTGTAACCATGGTAACATATTGTAGTTACACTTTCATAAATACAGTATAGTATAGTGCTGATATAACCTTATTTATTTTAGGATCTCCATAGTCATGCTGTAGAGGAATCTGAAAGTCATCCTTATGGTAAGTTAGAATAATTTACATATTATACAGTAGTAGTGGTTTACTGTTCAATTAAAATGTATTTCACGCCTGGGGTGGTGCGTTTGATTTCCAGCTGAGAAACATATTGTAAGATGAGTTATTTTTTGATGTGTTCTTCTCATCAACATGTGAGTTGAGTGACAAGGAAAGAGAGCCCCTTACTGGCATTGATGGTTTATCTTTTTTATTTTATGTCAGGAGATGTACAAAGCACAGGTTATGAAGGTGAATCAGAAGATCTGAAGACTGAAACAGAAACAATGTCTGTCACTACAGTAACAAGTAGAGCTACAGGACTATATTCCAGGAAGTTACACAACATGCCAAGAATGTAAGACATGGGCTTAATAGTGTATTTTTTTAATACCTCATATAACTGTATATATAATAATATCATGGAGACTTGATTATTTTTATAGGAAACATCAAAAGAAGCACAGAAGAAGGAAAACAATCAGACAGCAGACTGTGAGTTGTGCAACAAGTCATATAAATACTGTATATTTGTACATGTCATAGTTACACTGGATTATACTGCTATAGTAGTAATAAATTGTACGTTTGGTGTGTGTAATGAAATAGAGAGAATAAAAAAAAAAATCAAATGCCCTTGGCGGGAATTGAACCCACATCTTCGGCATTCTAGTCCGATGTGTTAGCCACTACACTACACTACGCTGGTAACGCAGCAGGACTTACCTATGGAGAAAAAATATCGCTCTGGGATCCTCATGAGTACCCAACATTTCATAGTCTTGGTGCTGTAGTGGTATACACATCGCACTAGAATACCGAAGACATGGGTTCGATTCCCGCCAAGGGCATTTGATATTTTTCTCTTATTCTCTTTATTATACTGCCTAGAGCCAATTATTGCTGCCCTATCACTCATTTGATCATATTATTGCATTGTACTTGTACAATATGAGAAATCATCATCGTCATCATCAAGTATCACCATTTATCATCATCATGTATCATCATCATCATCACATAATCATCATGTATCATCATCATCATCATCATGTATCATCATCAAATATCACCATTTATCATCATCATCATCATCATTATTATGCTATTCACAGATGAGAGGAAAGCGAATCAATCAGTTCTTGGCGCAGCCAGTCACACCTCTATCACGGTAATAATTTATTCATTATATTTCACACATTTTATTCCCTTTATTTGATAAACTTTATTTTGTTTGTTTGTTTGTAGTTCCAAGAGTTTCCATTGTATTCAGTCAGTCAAGAAGGAAAATGAGAAAACTGTTTCCATCAGGTAAGCAGCTAGATAGAGTAACATACATTCAAGTAGTGTAGTATGACCTACACCTTCTGCACATTATAACTTTATATGTAATTATATGCTCTACCATTGAGCCACAGAAGACTCTTGTGGAGCTAATGGCCAATACTAATGAAATTATGGCTCATATGCACGACTTAATGTCATAATACATGTATATAAGAATAATAATTATTGTTTATATTTTCATCATCCAGTGACGATTTAGAGAGGGCAAAGAGTCTTGATGATCTGCAGGGTTTTGAAGATCGATTTCTTGTTAATCAGACAGATAATGAGTGAGTGATATCCATCAGTGTCAATGTATGTGGCAAGGTAGCCAATTAACAGACCTGCCTGTGTTTGTATTTACAGACCCATTGACAACATGTTTGATTGGATTAGAGAACAATATTGGTACAAATGGTTTGATGAAGTCTACCCACCAAGTACAACCTCACCAGAACTAAGATGTAAGATAATCACTATGCACCATATCATTAAACATAACAGCTGTAGCCTGTCATGATACATAATGTGATGTAACTGTGTATGTGCAATGTTGTAAGATATGCACTCCTTCTTCATGATGCATGACATGACACTTTATTGAGATGTTGTAAGATACGCACTCTTTCTTCATGATGCATGACATGACACTTTATTGAGATGTTGTAAGATATACGCACCATTAAGACACTATCCATGAGATGTTGTAAGGCTAGATATGTAGTGTATGACATCACTATATATTACATGACGTACTGCTGCGCATCCCAATACGTTATTTCAACTCAGTATCACTTTATGTATTTGGTTATTTCTTTGCAGATGACTTGATGAGCGTAACTACCCCAATAATCCCCAGTGAAAGGTACGTGTCAGTCGTTAATGCATCTTATTTTAGAGCCCCAACACCTCATTATGACCCTCTAATTTTTCTGTCTGATACTTTGATAGTAAGGCTAGCGGAACAGTGATTGACAGTGCTATCCTGGATACCATACAAGTGATTCAACCTGAAATAAGTGAGACAGATAATGAGCTTTATGAGGTGAGCGAGTGATGAGCCTTGTTACTAGACAGTACTAACAAAATATATACTGATCCTAATGATGATGTTGTCTTTATATTGTGGATTAGGCTCTTCAACAAGAAACAGAAAAACTTTCTTCTTTGATCGAGCAAACAGAAAAGAATGAAATGCTAGCTTTCTATCTCTGTCGGCGGGGTGCCATCTACAGAAAGGTATCTTCTTTCTCTCTCTCTCTCCCACTCTTCACGTCTATACCATGACGTTTCTGCTTCTGTCCTGGGCAGTTGGACATTAAAACAATCTTTACATTATATATTATATAATATTATATATTAATAATATGTCTTCCAGCTTGTCATTCTTTTTTTCTTTTCCTTTTAAAATATAAATATCTTCTAACCTTTGGCTGTGGTATCACAGCATGGGACAATCACAACAGAGCCAGGCTCCAAACTAAGTCAAAGCCCAAAGATCAAATTAGAATTTAAAGGTTAATGTTTGAGGAGGGAGGAAAACCAGAGAATACCCCAGATAAAATCCCTCGTAACATAGGAGAGAACTAATTAACAATGGTACTGACATATGACCCAGGCGGGTAGGATTGGTGAAATGTCTCCTGCCATCCTCTTGGTAGTCCTTCATAAAACATTCTGTAAAGTCACAAAAGCCTAACTAACATCTTGTTACAGATTGGTCAGCTGAAGAAGGCTTGGGATGACCTGAACAGGTGAATAATGACAATAATGGTGATAATAGTAATCTGCTGATATATCAACCAAGTCTTGCTTTGTTTGAGTTATAGAGCGATTGAATTAGAGAACATGTTACTGGATGCTTACTGGCATCGACACCTGCTGCATCTGATACAAAACAATAGGAAGGTACAACACTCCCAACAATAGACATATTTACCTTGGGCGGAATGTTTTCCTATTCCATACCACGCGTCATTGTCATTTTTTTAAATCTCAGGCTGCACTGGATGATTTGACATTTATCATCAAATATAACAGTAACCAAGCACGGGCATACAGATCAAGGTAAGTCTCGTATCTTCTACAATGACACCAATATTCTATAGTACTAAATACATTCTAAAAGTTTTTTGGGGGAATAGGTAGCGTGAATGTTAAATTTGCACGAAGACAATGGTCAAATAAAAAGCATTAAACTACAAGCTAGTGCGTCAGGCTTTTCACTCGTGTCTTGTTTAGAAGCATACTATGTGAACATGTTGGGTTACTTAGCTAGATAAAATAGCTGCTACTGCTACGTTGTTCCAGGGCCGAGTTGTATCGTCAAGACGGAGACGCAACAATGGCCATCGTCAACTACTCACAGGTCAGTGGTCACTTTTAAAGGAAAGGCTTACGGCAACTGACTGATTTATATGGGTGTTTTGTTAATAATTGGTGTAGACTGCCGTATAACATTCAGTACACGTCACATGGTCTGGCTCATGCAATGCAAATGCAAAAATCTTTGATGCTATGCTACTGCACATGCGTTAACGTGTGGGCATTGTTCTTGTACGAACGTTTGTGTTGCTCTTCAGCCAGCGTTACGTCACAAAACTATTCATCATCCATCTTGTATTCATTATTACAGGCCATCAAGTTGAATCCTAATGATGTAGAAACCTACTACCAGCGAGCTGATATGTTCAAGATGGTTAGTGTGTTAGATACCTATGACGTCATAGGATATTGATCACATGGTCATAGCCTATTGTTCTTTATTTAGAGAGGTGATGTACTACTCGCATTAGAAGACTACAAGATAGCTGCACAATTATTACCAAGCAGAACTGAAGCTATGTTTGAGATTGGCAAGTTTCACTTCAATAACGAGTAAGTAAAAACTGCTATCATGAACGGATCAGCTTTTTCGACTTTGGATTCTTATTTATGTTACTTATTGAAGGAACTGGTCTGGTGCGGTAAATGATTTCAAGGAAATCTTACAACAAGATCCACAAGACTCTGTTGCTTATACGTACAGAGGCAGAGTGTATGCTCAAATGGTATGTCATCAAGTACTAATTGTTGGTTGGACAGACAGACAGACATAAATACCCCATAATGGGACAGACAGATATAGCACTCTATGACATGACCACTTGTATAAAGACAAGACAGACAGACAGACACTCGAACATTTTGACAGCTTTTTTGAACGCAATTTTTACTAACATTTAGTGTCCTAATACCGTATACAGGGTCAGTTTAATAACGCTATACGAGACTTCTCAGCAGCAATTCATTACGACCCTAACAATGCCTTGGCTTTGTATCACAGAGGGTGTATTCTTAGAAAGTAAGTTTAGATCTTGATTTTTAGTTTGTTTGGAGTGTGTGTGGGGCTGGAGGGTGGACCGGATATACTTAGGTTACTTAAGGTAACAAGTCCGAGCGACAGTTTGGGTTTTGTACTTTCCCCAATAATATTTTCAAGGAGATGCACAATTATTCTATGGGTAAGTGACTACCGCAGAAGACAGTAATGGTTCTATACTCGCTGTTATTTTACAGAGTTCATCCTCGACGTGCCTTGCAAGACCTCAGCGTTTCACTTCTACTTGACAGCAGCGAAAACAATGTGAACGCGTTTTTACACCGTGGAATCTTGTACACAGACATGAAGAGGTATGTATGTAGTGTGAGAACAGTCCAGAAGCACAGTGCAGAAACATGATGGATTAATGAATCTTTTTTTGTAGATGGGAAGATGCTATCCCCGACTTTGAAGCGGCTCTTGAGTTAAATCCAGAACTGCCTTCTGCACATGTTAATATCGGTCTTATCTACATCATCAAGTACAACAACTACCAAAAGTAATCAACTATATCATGTCTTCCCTCTGCCTAATTATACTGTTATTGATCGTTTATGTGTACTCGTAGGGCCGTGCGTCGATATACAGGAGCCATCCATGTAGATCCAACATACATAAGAGCGCGGATATGTCGAGCAGAAGCCTACCAGAAAATGGGCATGGTAAGACTCTTGGTCACAATCCATAAACAATTGTATGAATGAATAAAGCAAGGTTATGAGAGGATTGTATTTACTGGGCAGTGGGAAGACATTACAGCACACATGGTTTGCACGTGCGTTTCACTTGTCATCCTGTTACCATGCTGTTCTCGTTTGACTTAAATTAATTTTCAATTTTTGTTTGCTTCAAGTTGCAAGAAGCAATACTGGATTACACACGAGTTATTCACATGAGACCAGACGTACCTGACTATCACATGGCTCGTGTAAGTATCACCGGGTATATACGGTATTAATACACACGAGTTTTTCACATGAGACCAGACGTACCTGACTATCACATGGCTCGTGTAAGTATCACCGGGTATATACGATATTAATACACACGAGTTATTCGCATGAGACCAGACGTACCTGACTATCACATGGCTCGTGTAAGTATCACCGGGTATATACGGTATTAATACACACGAGTTTTTCACCTGTATTATCATTCATTTCTTCAACCATTCCAGGGTAAGGTGTTATTGGAGCAGAACAAGATGGATCTAGCAAGCTACCATGTTAGGTACAACACTTTTGGCATAGCAATGTGGATAACTATTGTTTAGTTTTGCTCAGTAATGATTGTGTTTTGTGTGATACTTACAGACAAGCTGCCAAACTTAACCAGGGTCTTGGAGCGTCAGCCACGCAACAAGCTGTAGTGCAAAGCTTCCTCAAGAACTTCGATCAGGTAACATTAGTTATAAAGCACGATGGTAGAAAGAAGAGAAAAGAGAGACAAGGTGGTTGATGTTGTTGTTGTCTCATGTTATCAGGCCATTGAAGTACTCGAACGTGCTACCCGTGTCAAACCCACTGCGCAGTTGTTTGTTCTTCTTGGCAAGACCAACATGAAGGCAAAAAGATTTGCAAATGCAATCGAAAGCTTTCAGAAAGCGATCCAAATCATGGTAAGTGTATTGTGCTGATGACACTAGTGATAATGAATGTGACGATGCTGAACACTGATAATAATATCTCAACAGACACCCTGGAATACTCGCTCTCCTTTGCCATTGGAAGCTGCTCCTGTGTTCTTCTTGATTGGCATGTGTCACGTAGAGCTGAGTGATTCGTCTAGTGCACTGGATGCGTTTAATGATGCAATAAGAGTCAACCCTGAGTATGCTGAGGTAATCCTCGGGAACATAATAGAACTAAGTTGGTGTAATACCTTATGTATGTCTCTGATGCGTTTAATGATGCTATTAGAGTCAACCCTGAGTATGCTGAGGTAATCCATGGGAACATAATAGATTTAAGTTGGTGTAATACCTTATTTGTCACTGATTTGTCTTGTTTCATGTTGACAGGCCTTCTATCAGAGAGGTTTAACCAAGATGAAGTTAAGTCACTCCAAAGGAATACACGACTTTAATCGAGCTCTTGCTATCAATCCTACCCTTTTCCAGGTGTGTTCTTGTCATTTGTAATAGCCATCGTAGGTCTATCTTTAACACTAGTAATGTGGTGATTGTAGGCGTTCCTGAGTCGTGCTGCATACTATGGCATGAGGAACCGATACAGTAAGGGTATCATGAGCTGTAATGAAGCTATTAAACTACAGCCAGGAAGTGTACGAGCATATCTCTACAGGTACTACTGATCTATTGACAACTACATCATTCAGTATGTTATACTTAGACTTGACATGTTGTGTGTTTCAGGGGAGCATTAAAGTATCATATCAAAGCATACAGCTTAGCTGTTAAAGACCTTACTGAAGCAGTAGCAATAGATTGTAGATGCTCGCTGGCCTATTTCAACCGCGCTGTTTGTTATCATGAGATGAGATACTTCCAAAAGGTTTGTACTAATTGCATTGCTATCTAACACATAACTTGCCCATCGCTGTCTTACTGAATGTACTATTGTATGATTTATTGTTGTACAGGCATTGATGGACTACAGCACAGTCATTTTGCTGGAAGATAAGCCCAACATCAAGGTATTCATGCATGTAGTATTATCATAGTATTGTGTATGCTAGGATATTTAATAGCGGCTATGTTATATTGATTTTTCAAGGTACTACAGAACAGAGGTCTTCTCTACCTTGAGATAAACGATGTTGAGAATTCACTGGAAGACTTCAAAGCTGCGGCAAAGGTATGATTGGTGTCTTGTTATTCACGCTCAGCGTCCATACACTAGATATAGTGATGTACATGTATGATCCATACAATAGATATAGTGATGTACATGCATGATCTGTACACAGGTTTCTGAAAATGACCCAAAGATTCGTCATGCTCTTGGACTTTGCTACCACAGGTATGTTTGAACATTACTGTATATAATGCATGCTGATACATATAGATTAACTATCGTGGATTTAACTCTGAGGTATGGTGATTATAGGCTTAACCGTCTTGAAGAGTCAGTGGCTGCATTTAACGATGCACTGCGCATCGATCCGTTCTTTGTGGAGGCTTATAATGGCAGAGGAAACGCCCTGATGGACTTTGGCCACGAGCAGGGGAATATTTTTGGCAGGTTCGTTAGATCTATGATAATTTTTACTATAAATTGTTAATTTCTCGCGCGCTGATTGGCTACTTCTTATGATCAATATGAGGACGGACAAATAAGCTGACGTCAAATAAGCTGACGTCAAATAAGCTGACGTCAAATAAGCTGGTCGTTTTGATTGCTGAAAAACGTTGAAAAAATTCACAAATTCGGTAAAAAAAAAGTAATATACGTGATCTATTGTCTTCTAGACGAGATTACCTCAAAGCGTTGCATATTGACCCACAATGCCTATCGGCACGTGTAAACTTGGCCTATAATCTACAGGTATGGACGTGATCTCTTCCCTGATTCACCAAACACAGCCGTGATCTAATGCTGTGGTATTCCTATGATTATCAACAGGTAGAAGGCAAATATCGGGACTCTTGGAACCAGTTTACCGCAGCTATTACCATGGATGCCTGTAAGTAATGCCGTTGGCCATGAATATTTCGAACATATAATTACTTATTTTGTTTGTGTTGCTGTTGTCAGCGTGTCAAGCTGCATTAGAAGGACGTGCTGTGGTCAACTTGCAAATGAAAAACACGTTTGGTGCGTTGCTAGACATGAATGCGGCCATCAAAGTGAGTCAGTTCTACCTCGGGCAGTCAGTAGTGATCTATTCTATCACGTTTTCCTTATATTCTTTTTTCTTCTCGGTACAGATCTCCAAAACTGCAGAGCTGCTTAACAACAGGGGTGTTGTTCATCAGGTTAGTCACATGTCTATCAGTGGTTGATCATTATCCCTCAGACTCGTTCTTTCTGTTCTCAGTCATCATTTGTCAGACTCTCGTCAATAGGTAGTCTTGAAATGGCTGAATATTTGCCCACAAAACGCGCTTCAATAAACTGTTGGCATTATGACGTCATATAGTACCACTACTAGAATATCCACGTATTACATTTCGCAAAGCATTCTGGTAGTTGAAGTATAATGATGCCGTCCTTAAAAAAACTTATCGATGTCACACTATCATACAGCAGCAGGCCTTGCGAATCATAACTGAGTGTTGTTGTTGTTTGCTTGCTTGTTAGTTCATGGACGATTACGTGAATGCTATACATGACTATCAGTCTGCCATCAAGCAAGATCCTTCCTACGCCTTGGCGTATTATAACGCTGGTAATGTGTACTTCAAGCAGAGACAGTTTAAACAGGTATTATCACATGTTCTTAGATACCTGTAAGCGATGCAAGTCTTAACACAAACTTTTTACTTGTTAGGCATCCAGCTATTATAGTAAAGCGTTGTCATGGACACCAGATGACGAGTCAGCTGTTCTTAACAGGGCAATAACAAGGGTAATAAAATAGATGAAGCAAGATGATGGTTATGATGATGATGATGCATGGTCATCAATGTCAATAATAAATGTTGCACGATGATAATGCATGATGATGAATGGTGATGAAGATGCATGGTGATGATGATACATGGTGATGATGATGCATGGTGATGATGATATGCATGGTGATAAAGATGCATGGTGATGAAGATGCATTGTGATGATGTTACATGGTGATGATGTTACATGTTGATGATGATACATGGTGATGAAGATGCATGGTGATGATGATACATGGTGATGAAGATGCATGGTGATGATGATGCATGGTGATGAAGATGCATG
>NW_022261597.1:77982-91745 GCF_009602425.1 Actinia tenebrosa
AGAAAAATAGAAGAAAAAGAAAGAAAGGAAAGAAAAAAGAAAGGAAGGAAGGAAAAAAGAAAGAAAGAAAGAAGGACGGAGAGAAAGAGAAGAGGAGGAGAGAGAGAAAGAGAAAGAAAGAGGGTGTAAAATACATACCACGTACTAACAAGATAACCAGGTAGGTAAAATATCCGATAGAGGTAACCAGGGCAGATCAAACCAGTCAGGTGTGTGCGGACAACAGCCTGCATTAATCTGAATGGGCTTAAATCTTGCATTTGCTTTTATTCGACACATCATCCATTAATGATCAGCCCACTCCTACCGATTGTTCTCAGTCCTCTCGCGATATTATTCCTCTGTCTGACAGATCTTTGTTTATCTACTCGATTCAGATCCTGTATTCTTAATACCTAAATAATGCTACTATTAGAAAATTTCCCCGTTCAACAGGACTCCATCCATTTTATTCGCATAAAGCATATAGAAATTAGCCCAATACATAAGTTGACAGATCTAACAAGCCACTCCCTTCGACCCTTTTTCTCAGTCTTCCCAGTTAAAAGCATTTTGTTTAATATCTGATAAAAGATTCCATTTTGTTGCTATCTCGTTTGGTAACGAAGTTTAGTGTTCAATCTGATGTTGTTTAGACATCCCGCGGCTTATAATCTTCAAAGTCTTTGTTAAGGCAAGCCTTGCAGCCAGTTCTGTTCTATTTCGTGCAATAACCTACGCACACATTCAAAGTTTAATTTAACTACACATCTTTATGTTGTGTCGTTTTCTCTAAAAGTTTCCTGCCGGCCTTGTTCGTGTCTCGTCTGTATTTTAATTTGCTTAAGAACATGCAGTTATCTAAAGCTTTTACGTTTAAAAGCGTTAACATTTACGAAGATAGCAGCAAGACATTAAGACATTTATGGCCCAGACTACCAAACCACTTGAATCTGTTGCTTTTAATGCGCATGCGTAGGAATCGGTAAAAGAAATGGGATAAACTGATAACATCCGTTAAATGGGTAAAACGTATTGCACCGAGACGAATTAGGTTTTATTGTAAGCAGGGTAGTAGTAGTAGTAGTAGTAATAATCGTCTATTTAGAGAGGGTGTCACGTGATAGTTGCCAACTTAGCACTGTTAAACTTGTGGCTCTCTGTGTTAAACGTGAGACAGGACCGCCATGGCAAAGGTCTAAACATCTGCAGATATTCTTAGAGCAAATGCAGCGGCACCTTCTACTCTGATATTTGAAAACCCTGATCGTTGGTGAGGGATGGTAGAGAGAGTCGTGCATATAGAGATCGGGGAGGAAATGGTTTATGACTGAGGGTCAGTGTTTATTAAATATAAATAAACTGGTTACTTTATTGGTTTTAAAAACAATTTTACATCAAATATTTCCAGAGTAAGAGTCGATATACTCATCGCCTTACTTGTGTTCAATAAATATAGCTCGCAAACACAAGGACTGGAAACGACCTGCGCCCAGTCACATGACTGCTATCCATATAATTACAAAACCAAATATAAACCATTTGTTTTAAAAGTTCTTGGGAAAACATCTCTATACACCTTACAGAAAATGTGAGCAATTGTTCACTTCCCCCAGCAGTTGCTAGGAGACGATGCCAGTACATTCGTTGGCGAAACTAGTGAACGAGAATTTCAATTTGTCTACTATACATACATAGAAAAGTTAGAATCACATGATTGGGTTATCACGAGTCACTTGTAACATCTTCATGGCTCTGAACTGAAAACAAACAAAAATAGTTGGTATAATTAATACCTTTTACACATGGACCTTAAACCAAACAGATCCTGGTCTAGCATTACTTATGGTTTGTACTCAAGCTAGAGCAGAATGCACCAGAAACAGACCATTACCATTAACATATCGTTTGACTCACCCAAACTGTCTCATTCTCAAGTCACCACGATTGGTCCCGTACACCAAGCCACACCCTACGACTGGGTGCCAAAAGGCAGCATTCACACTGATGTGTGATCCTCTCAAAGAGTCTTCCTCACTGAGAACTATATTGTGGATTGGCTGTGTAGTTGAATGAATACATAACGTCAGTTAAAGCCACACCGAGCTCAAAGCAGCATTCTGGATTTGATAAAATCCCTAATGATGGGCTTCAGTTACAAAAGCAACACCTAATGACTGTGACTACTGAGCCGGAGGTTGGCTAAAGGACAAGTAATTCCTATAAATTACTAGAGAATGCGCAGTAGAGGTAAGCTGGTCAGGTGGCAAAACAGCGAGTAACATTTAGGGTATCACATCATGAAGATATTATTTCTCTACCGTTTTCAATTCTGTAGCAGTTACTTCACTGTCTTTATCAGGTGTAAGTTTGAATACTTGTGCCATCATCTAAAAAAAAAAAACAAACAAGTAAATAACCTTAATACCATGTTTATTAACTTACTGTCATCAATATGATGTTATAGTACATTACCTGCTGTGATGTCAAATGCCAGTGAATACGCCGGGCTGCTAATCCAACAACAACATGAGTATTCAAGGGTGAAAGGCTGACAGAAATGGCATTTGGCCCTGGAGAAAAATGGCAGAAAGGATACTGATTGAAAACTGGGCTAGTATAAACCACTCATTATGCATTTTACAAAACAACTGCCAAGCTCAAGTACTGTAGTAATAATAATAATAATAATAATAAAACTTTATTTAAAGAGGGGACACACAACAGTTACAATAAAACACATCATACTGAAAACCCAGTGGCCCTCTTAGTACTAAGCTAAATTGCTATATATACATCAGTAAAATATTTACCAAATTTCTTGGTAAAGAGACATTGTCCAAAGGAACTTTTTTTCAAGGAATAGACTCCAAGCATCCCATCATCAGGGAAACCCAGAACACTTGGAACAAATGCTGCAAGTAATGTTCCATCAGCTGATAGGTCACAGCTTGCATCATTGTGGATCTTACAGCATGGAACAATCACATTGGCTTTGCCTGATGATGCCAAAAATAATTAAGTGATGAGAATCCTAGAATCATAATATATAATTAAATGTTTGATATTTTGTTGGATTTGCACACTTACTATCCTTCAGGTCTAGCATTTTAAATTTTGAAAAATCCCATAGCTGTAGTCTATGAGTTGTATTGATGATGTTACTGGCAACAGCACCTTCACCACTACTAGCAAATGCCCCAGCAATAGCTCTGTTGATTGCAGTCCTTAATGCCATCTGAGGGCCTTCAAGAGTGCCATTAGCAATGACAACAGCAGTGTGGACATGTCTGAAGGTGCGCGCTGTTGCTGTTGCTATAGCAGTACCAGATCCTGATTGATTGGAAAGAGTTGAAAGACTAGAACTGTGATTTGAACCATGTGTGACATAACTTGTCCTTGAACTTGAGCTTGTTCCTCCCACATTAATGACAGAACCAACTCCAGATACAAAGTTATTGTCACTCTGTGAAGTCCCAGCAGAGCCATACTGGACTGAATCCCTATCAACCATATCAATTGATACACTAGAATCACTTTCATTCCGAGCTGCTTCCATTGGTAAAACACTAATGCTCTGGGAAACTTCATCATTTCTTGATTCACTGGTATTTGACTGCAGTAAATCATTAGAAAAATTCAAAACCCTACTTGAAAGCATGTTGCTTGATGCAGGTGGACTGTCTCCATAAACAATACTTGATGATGATGAACTAGATGATGAAGTAGATGATGTAGATGATGATGATGATGATGAGCTAAATGATGATGATGCAGATGAAGGTGATGATGGCCTGACTGTTGAAGAAGATGATGTAGAGGAAGATGAGGATGAGGATGATGACGAAAATGGTGAGGATGATGGAGAGCCATTAGGTTCATTAACTCGGCCAATACTCATACTTTCAGTAGTATTAGCTGGATTGAATACTATGTTAGAGCGTCCAACATCAGTAGGGTCATTATCCATCTCTGATGTATCAATATTCCAGTCACCTCCTTCACGGTCTCTTGCACGGAATATTGCAAATACACCTCTATAGTTCCTAAGATGTCTCCTTCTTCTAGAGGATAAATCAGTCTCATCAGAGCTAGGTGGCTGTGTGTTTGATGTAGATGTAGATGTAGATGGTCTATCATGGCTTGTGGTTGTTGCACCTTGATCACCTCGCGATGTTTGTTGCATGATGTACTGCGACACTTGATCACTATCCAACTGTGTACAACTAACAGACTGTAAAAGCTGGTCCACAGAAGCCTCATTCCTACGAGACACATCAACAGTTCACTTATTATGATATATACTGTAACACCACGACAGAGCAAAGCAGCCTCAAAAATGGAATAATAAACTAGCTATAGCATGTGTATTAGAGTGAGAGGTGGGTATAGCAGGCTAGCAGCCTTACAGACCCTTGCCCTGCTGTGTGGTCCTAGACTTGCAGTGATTACTGACCTGTTGTCCTGGGCATTAGCATCCTGAAAATAGAAAGATTTAGAATAGTGTTGTAGTATTGTTAGAATATGGGCAAAAGACAACTTATTGCTGAGGGGGTGGGGGTTCAATGGCACTCATCTTAGAGATATTCTTCAAACGAGTCCAATATAAGAAGGTTTTCTCATGCGGGGCTGGTACAGTGTAGCGTACTAGTTGTTGAAGGTCAGAAATGTCTTGTCCGATGGACACAGGTTTATACTGTAGCTATTTATAAACAGCCTGTGATCTTACCATTTGGCTGCAGTTTGTAATTCCTGTCAAAATATAATCCCCTAAAGGAGAAAACTTGACCAACCTATGAGAAAGGTGACATGCAGTAAGTATACCTTTAAGTCTGCATCATGACACATCTTTACATGTTGTACTATTTTTGCCATTTTGTCACATAAAAAATTCATCCACTTTCTTCAATAACCCAAACAAGATCACATCTTGCTAATAAGCATGCATATACATTCCAGCTAGTATAGAACATACACATACTATTTGTTGTGATCAGCTATGGGTGCCTATCCAGAGTAATACTTAGTTAACCCAACAGACTAGAGGGAACATGCATGGGTAGCGCAGCTGCAGTGAGAGAAATTGCCTCTCATCAATGGCAACGCAACTTAGTTTTGATTCCAGACTAGATTAGGTACTGGTTGGTTTTCTTGGGTGCTGCAGCAATAAGATTGCTAAGATACAGCAACATCAAATAATTATATACTTGACTTTCTCTTCCACGTGGCTTGTTTGTAAACTAGCTAAGATGGTACAATAACATCACGTCACATTACATACCTGACTTTCTCTTCCATGTTGTTTGTCTGTAAACTAGCAAAAGGTTGCGGCTGATCCCATTTCCAAAAATACAACTTATTACTAGTTGCTATTAGCAACACATTGTCTGTTGGATGGAAAGCTACTGATGCTATCGCAGCTCTGTCTGGTGGTACATACACTTCACAGCCACCCTTTCATAACAAATAATTATTTATAAATATTCAATAATAATTCATAATTTATTATGAAGGTGGATAAATAATTTTGTTTTCGAATTGTGTATATATGGGATATGTACACTACTTAAACTCCTCTAAATCCACCAATCAAGAGACACTATAAATACATCCATTAAATTTCACTTTTGCTGATTGATACTGTTAAATGTTTAATTTCTAAGAAGAGAAGTGATATTTTGATTACCATTAAATCCCAAATCCTGACTTCGCCTGCAAGACACCCAGATGCAAGGAGACTGTTGCTTGACGGGTGGAATGTTATACACCATGGTGTTCTTGGGTGACCCACAAGAGTACGTATACTTTTACCAGTAAAGCTGTCTGTTATTCTAATTGAATGATCACCATGAGTTGATGCCATTTTACTCCTGAAAAGAATACAGTATCAGTTGCATTATTGGATGAGGGCAAATAAAATATGAAGAATATTGATATGTTTTTTTCTCATTAGAAGATTTTTTTCATTGCAACCTGTCATTTTTAATTGATTCATTCGTCTTCTATAATTATTATATATTGTTACATCTTTCTAGAAAATCCATAAATTAACATGTTGACAATATCATGTATTGTTGCCATTTTTTTTATTTTCTACTGATTTATTCTTTGAAATAATAAACACCATACACATTTTAACTTTTAATCAGTAACTATGCAATCACTTACTTGTCGAGGCTAAAACAAACAAGAAATGTTGATCGTGGAGACCCTGATAAACTACATTTCTGAAATCACAAAAATACACATATATATTACAGTATAATTATTATTGTGTGCAACAATTATGCGTAACAAGCCAGAGAAAACCACACCATTCACAGTAGCGTAGTAGATATTTCTGGAGTACATTTCAATTGCTCTTATAATCTGCATATAATACATGTATAAATATGGCACGCCAAATACCGTAGCAATATTTCAATAGATATTCAATGTCAATAATTCAATGATAATTCAATGAAATTTCAACGTCCATTCCATGAAAATTCAATGTCAATTCAATGACGACAATGCAATCTAGAAATTCCATATCAATTGATCATGATATCATACCAATTATTACAGTGACCTTGGCAATACAAAAATGTTCTAAATCAGACTATCTATATGCCGACTCAGAGCACAAGAACCAGGTACCTAGTTGACTAGCATGTATTGGAAGCCATTTTTTGGCCAGATCTACTAATTTTCAATAATAAAGAATGGATTCTTATTCAGAATGGATTTTTAATGATGAAGAGGATCTACCAAAATTCCTTCTTTCAGTTGTTGACAAAGCAGAACACATTTTGTGAGTTATTCTCAACGTTTTCATTCATCTTCCACAGGAATCCTGATTTTGAAGAATAATTTTCAATGAATTATCACTTGGGGTGCCATATGTAAACAAGTGTTCAAAATGTTTCAGCTTCATCATTTTTGTTTTGGAAAAAGTTCAATTGAATCTTTGCACTTGAACTTAGCTTCCTCATTCAATATTAGTTTTCAAAAATAGTCTCAATATGACACACTAGGTAGTAGAACAGGCATTCATCTCTAATCAACTGGAATAGCTACATCGAGTGCTACTGAATCAGGAAAGGAAATTGTGCTTTGGTAATTACAAAAGAGAACAGCTAAAGGTTAGACCTTGACCTTCATGTATTATTTAACATGTTTGACAAAGCATTGTCAGACATGGGTAACAGCATGTGAATCATAAAACAGGTACATAATGTGGTACAGAGTATATAGGAAAACCAACAATACAGACAACATACTAATTTTGCTTCAGCAAAAAAACGATGAAACAAAAACCAGATTCATCATCAATTGTGAAAATGAAAATAATTTTTACCTAACAACAATGAGTCATTGATGAACCTAGTGAATGCATTATTAGCTCATTTGCAAGCTATTTATGAAATGATGATTGCATGTTTCAAACCAAAAATGAGTTTCATGGTAAAAAATATTGTGTCATTCAAGTTTCTGTTATAATAATTAGCCAATGCCTTATGCCTTGTAAACGTATTTATCTTTTAAATCAAAATCTATAATATTACTGGCATTAATAAATTATCTTGAATCTTGAAAATATATATGTTCAACGTTGAACATTGGTCAAGGTCAGTATGTGATATTTCCTAGCGCTGATGTCACATGCATGATAATCATGGTATGTATGACAGGTCAAGGTTGCCAAGGACATAACCTTGATAGGATTGACAGATAGATATTTACAGCAAGGATTACAATCAAACTACTTCCTTTCAATGTTCGATTTCGTAGAGGGATTCCAAGGAAAAATTGGGCAAGCAAAACAAGTATTAAGATGCATAAATTGCTAAAGTTGACACGTTTTAGCAGGAAAAAAAACTATTCCAGCAATTTAGAGAGAAATTCAAATACTCAGACATGGAAGTGAAGGAGGGAGACAGTGAATTTACCCATCATGTGACCAATATTTAGCCAACCATATTATACACTCCAACCTTTGCACAACAGTTTACGTACTAATGTCGTAAGTCTTATAGTACATACTTGACATTCTAAAAGCTGAGCTCGATAGTACAAGAAAAAAAGAAAATGTACTACCATTATAAGAGAAAATAATAAAGAACTCTTTAAGACTTCGAAGAATTGGAGAACAAATAAAATAAGTAAAACCCTATATTGTTTTGTTTGGCCGAATTGGTTCAAAACTGTCACACAATTCATATTCAAAAATTTTGAGCATAAAATAACCTTGATTTGTTTGCATTGCCGTACCTTTTCTGTGAAACAAGAAGAAGCAGTTCGATCTTCTACAAAAGACAGCACATCCTTGTGATCATTTGCCAAAGGAAAACCTTTCTCGCGCCGCAACAAAGCGTGGAAAAGCCCTCGACGTGCCATGACGTTAGTTTTCGTCTTCTTCGCCTTCTTCATTTGACCGGCGGCGAGTTGCTCAACAAAAGATTACTGTCTTATTTTGTGCCTTGATCCAAAATATTGTGAAACATCCTTGATTTTGAGGTCGTTCTGAATTATCAAAAATTGTTCTTCATATTGAAGTGGCTCGTAGATCGGTCTTTCTAGATCTACATATATATATATGCCTCCCACGCATAGACGCACTTTCAATGCAAAATATTCCAAGCAGTTCAACACTTTTCTTTTGATTCTCTCTTAAACGCGATCAATAGATATTGAACGCGATTTTTAGAAAGAATATCTCAAGAAGGCACTAGATGTAGGGAGGTATATTCAGAGTGTTGGCTAAACTAGTGAAAATCATCCAAATTTCTTGACTTCCTTGTGAACGATTCACGACAAGAATGCGACCTTCGCCGCGTGCATCAAAGAAATGTATTCCACTATACCACTGACTACTATATACAAAACACTGCTGGCTCATATCCCCACACCCTCCCCCAGGGGATATAAATATACACCGGTAAAACTGGGGATCGAAAAATAAGTTAATCTTGTAATAAATTTGTATAGAACTATACAGGGAAACGATTAATCACCTTAATCCCGCATTTAAGCCAAAGAAAATGAGAGGGGAATATTTGAAAACCAAATTAACATTTGTGAATAATTATAAAAAGCAACGTAATTTATAGATCTAACATGAATGATTTTCAAAAGCAATTTTGCAAAATTCCAGTATATTATCGAAATAAAAAGTAAAAAAATATAATAAAAATAAAACAAAACGCGCCCACATTTTTAAAAATAGCTTGCGGTTTTCCTACTGGGCATGCGCACTATGTTATCATACGTGGCTGTGAATTTGAAAATTGTAAAGTTTTGTTGAAAATTCTCGTCAAATCTTTCATAATTTAGCCCTCAAAATGATTCCAATAACCGATTTACAAAGTAAGTAGGGTTCAACATCGTATATTCTTATAGTATGTGGGTTAATATATTTTTCCTGCTTGTTTTTCTCGTAGAAATCGGCATCGGAGTGACGGGCTTTGGAATGTTTTTCTTGTTTTTTGGTGTTGTGTTGTTTTTTGACAAAGGGCTTTTAGCCATTGGAAATGTGAGTCTCATTTCTTTATTACTTTATATTTTATTCATTTCTGTGAAATTCTATGATTTATTGTCTGCCACATTCTAAATGAAAGAGGTATTGTAAGTGCAGCTGTAGTATACATGTATTTGTCTGTGTGTACATGTGTCAATGAATGAGCAGTTCACTGTCGATCAGTCAGCTGGTATAGAATTGCTGTCTACATATCGACCATAAAACGTTTAGATGACATACTCTCATGATAGACATTAGGCCCATTTATACTGGGGAAATAACATGTGTCTTACATAAGATGCAAACTGACCTAATAAACGTCTTATATTTGAATAAGATGCATGTTATTAGAGAACAGGGTTATCAACTGTCAAATTAAGCCATGCCTTAAATGATGGATTGCAATCATTCCCAAGAGAGTTAAAAGACAAAAGCATGGAGGCTGTTGTGGTGCTAATAAGAAATATTTTGTTAAATGGCACCAACGCTCCTGCGAGAAGCCGTGATACTATAACGTGCAATAGAAGAATAGGCAAACAGTGCATATAAATGGCAATAATTGTCTTAGCTAATATGCCAATGCAATTTAAGCATGCACGAGGAAATCCACACAACACAGGGAACCCACAAGAATGAGGCTGTATCAATAAGACACCAACCATTTATTCATGATCTACACTTCTTATGTAAAAAATTCTAATCTAATTGGATCAGTTGGAGTCTTATTTAGGATGCATCTTATTTCCCCTGGCATTAATAAATGACCCTATCATTCATGCTGCAGAAGTAATTCTGAATCATTATAGTAAATGATAGTTTATACTCTCAATGATTGGGGGTTTCTCACAACACTGATCTCCAGCCCGTCCTTAAATCAGAGAGGAACAGGCATATACTTATTCTACCTTTCCTTTTGGATTTCTGGGTGTTTTTTTAATGCCATTTTTCTCCCTCCATATTTTATTGGCCTTATCTCTATCCTTCCATTTCCTCTTCCCTGGCTGTCTTTTCTCCCTATTCTAGTTTTTTCTTCCTTCATATTTTATTCTACCTTTCCTTTTGGTTTTCTGTTTTTTAATGCCATTTTTCTCCCTCCATACTTTATTAGCCTTATATCCCTCCTGCCATTTCCTCTTCTCTGGCTCTATCTCCTTCCTATTCTAGTTTTTTTTATTTTTTCTCTCCCTCTTTTCTGTCTTGTTTAGCGATTTCTCACTCCTTCCTGATCCTTCCCCTCCCTTCTTTGGACATTTTAGAATCTTATAAACAACCTTATTTCAATTTTCTCACCTTCCGAGTTATAGTATATCTGCCAATAGACTCAGCACTGTCTTTGATTCCATTTTCATTTTATTTTTTTATAGATATTATTTATATCTGGTTTAGCTTTGGTCATTGGTCTAGAGAGAACGTTTAGGTTTTTCTTTCAAAAGCACAAATTACGTGCAAGTTCCTGCTTTCTTGGAGGAATATTAGTGGTTTTATTTGGCTGGCCTCTCATAGGAATGATTATAGAAACCTATGGCTTTGTATTATTATTTAGGTAAGTACTCTTGTGTCAAAATCACATACTCTCTATTGATTGCCAGCAATAACAATTTTATTTATATATGCTGAATATTTTATGCACAATTTTTTTTAAAATAGTTATAAATTGAATATTTAAGGCCAAAAGAATAGATTATTCCTATTCTTTTCTTTTCATTTCTATTGCAATTAATCTTGTTTTTACTTTCTATATTTCAGTGGTTTCTTTCCTGTTGTTGTAAATTTTCTAAGAAGAGTACCCATTATTGGGAATATCTTAAATCTTCCAATTATAAGTACGGTGAGTATTGATGAGATCTTTACCCAACCACCTACTAACACATCCATGGGCAGACAACCTGTTATCAAATAAGATCATTGAACTCCGTTGACTGATACTTTGAATGTATTTGTTTGCAGATCGTTAGTAGAATAGCTGGGGAACAAGGAAATTCTATGGTTTGAAAGAAAATAGATCTAAAAGAAAACATTATATCTACCTACAACATCTTAAAATTAATGTCAACGAAAACTATGAAAAATGCACAGTCCACACTGGCTATCACAGCTGAGTGTGTATATATATAAAGATCAGCCTTGAGGGTTCTACTATACATCTACTGTATATTCAGTAGAGACATGAATATCATTCTCCTTCATCTTCAAGGCTGAGGAGTTCATCACAACACATCCTGATAATAACATAACCTGGAATAGAACTGATTGTGCATTTAAAAGGAATAACCAGTGTTGCTATCTTGTCTTTTGGAGAATTTGTCACCAAAACCGTCAGCGACTAATTCACACAAAAAATTGAATATGTCTGCTGCATAGCCTAATTAGAATAGGACCCAATACTGAACCTGTAGCACACCACAAGAAATGTTGCATATGAGATTCAGTTTAGGCAGGGAGTCAGTCACAAAGGCAGGGAAAGGAAGATTACATCTCTTTAGGAAAAGGGTCACAGGTATAGAGGCTATGTATTCATTGTCTGTCATGGTAGTATATTTACTGATACTTCCTGTAAATACTAAGCTGTTCAATAAATGAAAATTTTTGTTAGAAAAAGTTACAGTGTACTTAACTGATCTTTTGTTAGGACTGGACTTTTCTTGTAGACATGCAAAATATGAAATATAAGTTGATTTGATAGAATCCTGGCTATAAGCCCCACCCCCATATATTATAAGCACCCCCTGGTTATTCCTTCCCCCNCCCCCCCCCCTTCCCTGGTTATTTGTCTCCTCCATTGTTGGAATAACGCCATACAACCCTGAAGTTAGCAAAGTGACAATCTGCTCAGATGATAGTTTTTCTGAGAACATTCGCGTGTTAAAGCTTTTACACTCATGGAAAACAAGTCCGAATCCCATGTCGAGTTATATAAGGACGCGGGAAATTGTGCCGCTGGGAAAAACCACTGTTCTTAGAAAAAAATTTCCGCTTGCTGACGTCATTTCCTCGCGATCCATCAATACGAGCGTGCGCGTTTTAGTTGAACTATTTTATAATATTGCGTGAATTACTCGATTACATGTAATCTTTTTTCCCTGATTACAAGGTTACCAAAAGTCCCTTATGAAATTATATGAGCCACCGGGAGTTTTCGGTATAGTTTGGTTCTTGAACGTTCTTTTGCCGTACGGTGATGTTAGATACCCATTTTGCAATGTACATGTTCTGTAAGTACGTATCGTCGTGCGGTCGGCATGACGGGACTCCGAAGGTTTCGCGGGTTCCTTTAATCATTCCTTAACACGTCCATGCTTGCCTTGCATTGTGCAGCTTGGAAATGGCCGACAATATGAATGGAAAAGAATCTCGTGGACAAGAAAGAAGATGTAGAAAATGCAAAGCACACGGGAAAACCAACTATCTAAAAAACTATCACAAAAAGAAATGCGAGTACAAGGATTGTGACTGCAAGACATGCACTATGGTTACTCGAACAAGAGAGAGATCAAAGATTATCCTACAGAAGAAAAGGCAGATGATAAAAGAACAGAAGCTACAAGAACAAAGGAATGTAGGTACGATACGTTCATCAGATCACAGTTAGGAACTAAAATGAATTAAAGGAATTGAAATAGCTAGTGGATGGAAGTTTTCACTGCAGTTGTCGAAATTCTCTTTTCGACCTTCTCGCTGCGTTTTCTTATACGTTTTTGTTAACGATCGAGATTAACAAGAAAACAATAGCCAGAAACGTTCTATTGAACTATCTATCTATGGTGGTTATTATCTATGATGCTGTTCCATAGAGACCACCTCCCCACTATTGATTTCCTTGAGCATCCCTTGATCATGAAGACTGGTTAATCTTATTATTATCATTTTACACTTAAAGGGGAAATGCCTGCTGACTTCCACCCATGCCTACATAAAGGCATGCCAGTAGCCGTCAACCGTCAATCACCACAGCATCTCTTAACGATGCAACAAACACAGTTTCATAGCACTCAATTTCAATCATATGTTACAAACATGACAAAGCTTGTTGCTAGGATACTGCAACAAACGACCAGTGCAGAGGATATCCCTAGTAATCTTTACGATGTGGTGGCCAAAACTTTCAACCCTTCCTGGTCAATGTCATCAAAAGCATCAGCAATCACCAATGGACCTAATATAACTACTACTTTTGGTAGTAAGTATTATATGGGTACATCTTGGCAAGGGGTACATTATCAGTAGGGGTACATCTTGGCAAGGGGTACATTATCAGTAGGGGTACATCTTGGCAAGGGGTGCATTA
>NW_022261597.1:93814-110706 GCF_009602425.1 Actinia tenebrosa
ATATCTACTAGCCAGACAACAAATAATGTCTGCCTGGAAGACATACATCAGGTCATATCTACTAGCCAGACAACAAATAGTGTCTGCCTGGAAGACATACAGCAGGTTATATCTACTAGCCAGACAACAATTTCTAACTTAAAATCATACCCCAGCCTTTAAGAGAAAAAAAAATCACTTCTATTTAAGTGTCTAGCTGTTCTAGCGCTTTTGCACTAATTGGGACACTTTTCACTCTCACACACTACCACTACATTAAAATAATGTTCTATGCACACAACACTCAAATCACATGTTAATTAAGCCCCCAGTCTGCTGCAACAAAAATAAGCCCCCAGCCTCTAAAAAGCCATACTCTAAAAAACCTTGTGGTCATTCTATCTTGGCAGTTCTTAGAAAGCCATTTCACCTGTTGAGATTGTGAAAGTAATTACGAATTTCCAAGCCCCAAGTCCAAAAGCACTTATTGAAGAATAATCCCTTAGGGAAATAATACAGAAGACAGTACATGTATGTTGATATTATAGTATTACAAGAATTTTTATTGTGAGTCTAGTATCTGTCTTATGCTTTGAATGTCTGATAATCTAGTTTCACAGCAACCACCTTAAAATAAAAAGTATAAAGAGCAATTAATAACTATAAATATCACATGGTACAGCTATCATAGCATTTATCCATACCAGTTTAGTGGCCTGTAGTATGTCAGCCATGAATAGATTAAAGGTGCTGACACACTGTGCAACATTGCACGCAACATCGCAAGCAACACATTTGAATTGGGGTGACACACACTGCAACAAAGTCATGACACATCGCTTGTGTCAGCCTGCTATGTTAAGATATTTGGTCAGCAGTTATAAATTTGGTGCAAGCTGATTGGCTGGAAATTTCAAAATGTTACAGGTAATGTTGCAGCCATGTTCACATGATGAAATTTGTTGCACGCAATATTGCAAGAGTAGAGAGCAATTCAACTTCAGATTTGTTGCGTGGAACAAGTTTGGGGTAGACACGCTGCAACAGTCCTGTTGCGTGCAATGCTGCATGCAACGTTGCACCATGTGTCAGCACCTTAATTAGACTCAATATGGGAAGTATTAGCCTTACCTATCCATTGCGCTCCAGCAGATATCCAATCAGGAACAAGGTCTTTTATCTTTACTGGCTGACCTGTGAACTGACACCTGAAACATCAAGACATAAAGATCAGGGGGGACATGTGCATGCAGACATTGGATGGTTAAATCTTACCTTTTATCAATCCATTCCTCACCAATGTGGGGATATGCTACCAATGGCAAGGACACTTTGTCTTTGAGGGTGAGCAGCAGGGACTTAAAACATGAAATAAATGAATGTCCATCAAAAGGTTCTACTAAATAAATAATTGAATGAAACAGTGTTATTTCTACAGAATAGCACTTCATCCACTGAATTCTTTACTTCTCTGCTCAGGATAGAAGTATGCTTGTACTAACCTTTACAAACAATGGAGAACAACAGTTTATTCCCACAGCAACAACCTACACACATAACAACATAGTAATTATATTAATTTACTACAATAAGTTTCTTTATTGTCATGGTAGCAGTACCCACCTGGGATGTATGTTTTAGAACAGATAATACAGCTGTAATGAGTTGTTCACCATGAGAAGTGTGTAGTCCATCCTGGAGATGAACAAGTTTATGAATGGCCTGATTAGATAAGAGTAAATGACATTGATCAGCCTAAAACAAGAAATACTTGCCTTGCAACTGAAGGAGAGGAGGGCTTTTGTTCCTGGAAATTCCTTCAACAGAACAGCTAATGCTTCTGCTTCTTTCTAAGAGAAAATATAAAAACCACTGATTAAATTAAATTATTACTAATCATTATTAACAGCTTATTATCAAATTAAGTTCTGTTTATACTGTCTGATTGTTCTCTCCATACTTACACTAAATCTTACAATCATTTACAGCAGTACAACGTGAATTATTATATCAAACCTGAGCAGGTATCGTTTCTATAGCCAGTAGGTCTACACCAGCATCAACCAGTGCTCTCATGCGTGGCCTGTGCCACTCCATCAAATTCTTATAAAACAAAAAAATGATACATGCATTATAAAGAGAATGTTTTTAATAGGTACCTGTTGCGTAGATAACAGACAGTAATTACAAAGAATTGTGATGTTTTTAAAAGACAAACCTCAACTGTCATGGTGTCTACATAGTCTCCACTATATTCAGAACCATCATGTTGACAGGCTCCATAAGGACCAACAGAACCAGCAACCAAGGGCTTTAATCTGCTCTATAGAAATTATCACATCATGAAAGCTAGTCACACACTTCTCTGCCAGCAGTTGGATTCATGCATGCTCCATATAACACCACCCCACCCTGCCTCCTAACCCTTTATTTTCATTAAAAATACTTAGATCATCCCTTACCAATGCTGAAGTTGTTTTTGGTTGCTTTTCCCAGAATTTAGTGCAAGCATCTCTTGCTAATGCCACACTCCTTTTTATAAGTTGTTCTGCCTCTTTAGGTGTGACTCCTAGATATTTACAAAAATCCTCAACACTGGCCTGCAAAATAATCAAATACTTTATTCAATTAAATAACTATCAGATACTATATTAACATGCTATAATATATTTATACCTGATAGCTTGCAGTTACAGCAACATCTGAACCACTCTCCAATTGCCTGTGCATATAATAAACAACATATCTATGACAGCAGTACATGAAGTAGAAAGTATAGCCTCATTGTATATTATACTTGCATCACATGTAATTCTTTTTGTTACAACCTTTTTTTATGTCCATTAGGCTGTATTCATGTGTACCAGGGGGGAGACAGCTCATATTTTTTCAATATGACTAAAAACTTTGCTTTCTCTTTCTCCATGGTCCCTCCTCCCCCCATTCTCTGAGAAAAAATATGAGGTCTATACATATTCATTGAACTCAAATATTTTTCATAACCCCCTATAGTTTAGCTGTCCTCCCCACTCCCCCCTCTCATACACATAATGAATGCAGCCTTGCCATTAACAGTACTGTCTGTGTATCAGCCCTTACACACTCAAGCAACATGACATTCTACAGTCTAAAGTATCGTTTCTAGGCTACAAGATGTAATAGTTATAATATTAAACAGTGTATTAATGTCTCACCTGAGATGAACATGTGTTATTGCCTCAGGATTATCATACAGAAGTCTAGCACTCCATAACGGGTCATCCTATGAGGAACCAGATATTTATGTTACATCCTTATTGATATAAAGTATTAATATAAAGTAAAGGCAAGGACCATGGACCACCCTAAAAAAGTGGGGGCTAAGATTGGGAAATATAAGAGGCTATAGTATGGGAAAAGGTAAAGCGGGGGCAAAAGCCCCCCAGCCCCTCCTTCCCCCCCCCCCTCCCCCCCCGTTCTGCGGTCCCTGAAAGGGAGCAACACTACTTAATAACTCACAGCAATATCATAGCCATCATATATCAGTTGTGTTCCAAGCCCTCCATTAACCAATAGGAATGGAGATTCCTTAATTACTGAAGAAATTCTGTCTTCTTCATTCATATTAACAACTTCAGCTTGGAAAAAGATATCTAAAAACACCAAATTACAACAAAAACATAATAGACAGGAGCAATTTCTGTTCTTACTAAAAGAAAACACTTCTTTGGCAGGCGTTCTTCGTTACTAACTGGGAGGACTGGAATTTAATAGCTATATTTCTATGAAACACGATCGGAAGACCCTAAACCTTTTTGAGAAGTTATAAAATAGTGATACATTTTTTTCGAGCTACCGGCAAAAAATTAATTGTGTTCTTAGAATGACTGATAGATGCTTCATGATTAAGATGGGAGAACATTACCCCCTCTCTGCCCCCCACCCCACCCCATCCTCACCTCCCATCCGCCAAAAAGGATTAAGAAAATTTCTTTTCCGCCTCTACACCCTTACAACAATATTACATTGTCTTGATAACTAAATAAGTTTTGACCTCCGTGAGTCCTACGTGAGTCCCTTTCGTGACAATTTGCCATAACAGTAAAAATATCCACGATAATAATATGATTGGTATTCAAGCATGTCGTCTCGGCCAGCCAAGGTCTCGAACATTTTATCGTCACGTCATTCTCGTATTACGAACCTGCTAAACCGGTATACGATGTACGTCATTGCAATCAACCAATGGAAACGCGTTAGGAAAGGTTCCTTTAGGAATTAACCAATCAGAATTGAGTATTATTTTCATGTGGGGAAGGGTAGGGGTGTGTGCGAGGATTGACTACGTAATCCAATCAAACGATGAGATGTTATCAAAGGGCGACAGGATATAAGGGCAGGTAGTTTAAAAAAATAAACGATTTTGCCTTCTCTTTACTAGATTTTTACCACTAGTTAGTTCAAACCTAGCATAGGATAATGGGCTATACCAAGGATCTGAATTTAACGTTCTCTGGGTGTGGATTTCTTGGTATTTATCATCTTGGAGTAGTGTCTTGTCTAAAGGACAACGCGCCTGCTTTTCTGGACCGAATCAAATGTCTTGGAGGTACAAGTGCCGGTGCTTTTGCTGCTACTGCTCTTCTCATGGACTTGAATGTGTCAGACAGCGCAGAATTTGTTCTTCGATTAGCCAAGAGAGCCAAATCTTTAGCTTTCGGGCCGCTACATCCGAACTTTCGTATTGTAGACACAGTGCGAAAATCATTTGAGAAAATCCTTCCAGAAAACGCACATGAAATAGCAAGTGGTCGCCTTCATATTTCCCTCACAAGAGTATCAGACTTTAAGAATGTGATAGTGTCAGAATTCCTGTCTAAAGAAGACCTTATAGAGGTAAGTATTTATAATTCTTTGATATACTTTACAATGTTTAGTGTTTTTTGTATGTTACGGGTGGCGGGCGAAAGACTCACTCATTGTAAACATTGATTTGCGTGTATTTCTTGATGAACTTATTGAACCCTGAGCGAAGATCGTCAATATTCTGCCTTGTACTGATCACGATATATAAGTTCAAGCCTCTTGTTTACTCAGAGATGCCGGTCTTTCGTTCATTTCGTTCATTTTCTTTTCTTTACCAACTGCCTGGTAGTGTAGTGTTTGTCGCAACTCACTTGTTGATTTCATTTACTTTATTTAGTTTGTTAATTTCACCGCTTCAATTTAATTTTTCGTTTCCTCTTTTAGTTGTTTTTACATTGGTCTTATCCATTTTATTTAGATATTCGTACATTCTTGTTTAATTTTCCGAAATAACTAATAAACATTCAGTTGTTGATGATAATTTGTTCATCAATAAGAATAATAATATCGCGTGGAAAAGCGTTTTGTTTATCACGCTCTCTATGGTAAATTCTGTAGTATATAATACTAACCCTAACGGTTAAAGTCAAGATTTCTTAGTGTTTTGTACATGAATTCTACCGGGAACAAGCCTGGACAAACATCAAAGTTTACAGCTTGATATCTTCAGAAACGAACCGTATTATATGTATATATATATATTTTTTTTTTTTTTCTCATGAGTAATTTTCTCTCGTTTCTGACTTCAAGGGAAAATTATTTGTATGAGAATTTCTGTTGAACCATTTTTATTTGGGCTTCTATGAAATTTAAGACAAGTTTAGTTGTTTAAGTATTGTGCAATAGCCCTCATGTACTAGCCTATCATAATGTGATATCCATGCTTAAACTGCTTTGTTGTGCATGTATTATACAACACTAGAAAAAATAATTTCAGTTTTAGCTTGATTCCTGCTGAAACTAATGTTGTAATTGAATGGTATTAGCTGAAATGTGGGCAATGGTTGCATGTGATCTGTCAATGTGCTATAGGTTTTATAACACTGACAGGGACAAAGAATATATAGGTCATAATTTGCTTAAGTCAGTTGCTCCAATGAATGTAAGATAGACTGTCGATTCAACCTGAACTAGCTAGTTGAAATATTAGGAAGGTTTTTTTCCTACTTAACATTACAAGTATGTTGAGGTCAAGTAGGAAAAAAAATTTGTATAATATTGTACATGGTACAATAACATGAGAGCATCAAGTCAAGAGTTGTTCAGCCAATAAGAAAAACAGGACAAGTCAACATGTCTGTATTTATACAAGACAGAATTATTTATGAGTGTAAAGCAAAAAATTGTGTTCCGTAGTTTAGGGTTGGAGCTCACAATAATGATTCATACATGCAATGTATTTGATTCGCATGCTTACGTGCTTGTTGTAACACTAGTGCAGGCTCTTCCTGGCATGACACTCATGTGATATGATTCTAAGGTATTATATTACATTCAATTGCACATCAAATAAACATGTCATTCCACATTCACATCAAAGAAAAGATGCAATTTGTTCTGGACAATGCTTTTACCAAAAAGTATTAAATGCTTGAGTGACATTGACCTTGAGATAGATAGATAGAATCCAAATCCAGGAGTTTTTTTAGACTGTTGACTTGTGTGGTCTACTAGTGATCATTCTGTACAGATTCTAGAACATGTGATGCTTGCTTGATAAATATATTAGTATGCATGGATATCCTGCTGCTCATCATAACATATCAAAATTGATGTAAAAATTACTTACAGCCTGCAATATTAAGAGGAAAGGCAGGCCACCATGTTGGTTGGTGTAATAAGAGAAGCTTATTTAAAGAGGAATGCTTTATTATCATCAACCAACATGGCAGCTATGACAAGAATAGGTTGATATCAGTCATGTGTTCTCATCATACCTGCTGTTGTTAATGTAACCAAAACCAACAGAAACTATTTACATTAATGATAATATACAGGAAGAGAGGGGAATTAATCTCCTTGTGCTTTAACCAATCAGATCATGTCAACTGATACAAAGCCGTCATACTGTGAACACTGCAGGAAAGCTAATGTCACATTGAAATAATAGGGAAGAAAGGTTTTGTTTCTTAAACATTATTGATAGAGAATTATCTTTGTATCATATTAGGCTCTCCTGGCTTCCTCGCATGTACCTTTCTATTCAAGTATCATGCCAGCAAGGTTTAGAGGAGTTGTAAGTATAATAAAGTTTTATGCCTTTCATAATGATTTGTTAGACTAAATAGTTTTGCTTATATTTACAGTATTATGTTGATGGAGGAATCACAGACAACTTACTGCAACATTTTACAGAAGGAGAGACGATTACAGTATCACCATTCAGTGGTGAGAGTGATATCTGCCCCAAGGATGGTTCTGCTAACTTTGCTCATTTTGAAATGAAGAACACTAGTGTACAATTCACATTACAGAATCTTTATAGATGTTCACGAGCATTCTTTCCACCTGAAGTACAAGTTCTCTGTGACATGTGCAAACAAGGGTATCGTGACACAATGAGGTTCCTTCAGACTCAATGTAAGTATCAAATGCTTGGTTGGAAAAAATTGATCTGTTAATACATTAATTCTTCAAATCTGAAGTTCTCCAGGGTTGTATCTAAGAGGGAGAGGAGATTTTGAGTTAGGAAATTTGAATTATCTAATATAGTTGCATGTACAATATATCAATCTTTGTTTCAGATCCAGAAACCTTAACGAAAGAAGCATTGAGAAAAAAACCATCAGTGTTCATGTCACCAGGAATGACATTTGGTAAACAAGACAGTGCGATTATGATTAGACCAAGTCTCACAAGGAGCTGTAGTACAAGCTCAACACTGTCAGCATACAGTACCTGCAGTAATGGAGAAGCAGAGATGTTTGAGACATCAGAATGTGAACAGGATGACAATACAGTTGAAGGAGAGTCTAGACTTAGTGTTTGTAAGTACCAATCTCTTCTAGTTGAACATTTTGATATTATCCCTCCCTCCCTCCCTCCCCAGGGAAATTTTCTTCAAGATCATCATCTTAATATTTGTTGATATTATTTTCCTGCAGTGCTTGATAGAACACAAGAGGCCATCATTGAAGCAGAGCTATGGTCATGTTACTTTATCCGTAAAGTGATATGGGTATTGAAACTGGCAGCTAAGCCCTGTGTGCTGTCTGTCAAACAGATCACTTATATGGTGCATGTGTGAGTAATGAATGAAACTACCATGCATATATATTGCACTGTCATATATATACAATAGTGATATTCATGTTGGATTGTATTGTCCTTTCAGTATCCTGGAGTCATTACCAGCAATAGAGAAGACAGGAATAGAGTTTATGGATCATCTGTTATCAATGATATACGTCATGATACATACATATAAAGATAAACATATTGTACATGACAGGTACGTCAATGTTATAACTATCAAACAATCATGCTTGTTGCCTAATGTCAATATTGCCACATAAATACTTCCTCCAAATATTATATTTTTATATTTTCATTTGCTATGAAGCCTACTGCAGGATAATATTGACTTATAACATTTTTTGTTACAGGAGACTTACAAAAGAAGCAACACCAGGACAAGAAGGACCACAGGAACCCCACATGATACCATCTCCATCAAGCATCCAGCAAGGTACTCTACTTTCCAGTGATTTGTCAACTCGTTGAATTCACACATTTATTAGTTCCTTGGGTTAATATTATTATATGTTTCATTCAACAGCATCCCTTATTCTAATCCAGAGACTAAGGGAAGATACATCAATCCACACAACATCAACTCTCCACCCTATGTTAGAATCTGCTGAAAACGTACAGGCAGTAGAATCAAGTGGTAACTCGTCACCTTCTAACAGTGACATAGAAATAATACTTGATGAAAGCTTCAGTAGTCATAAATCAGAATATGACTTATGTGATCAACCTTTGAGTATGTCTTTCCATTCATTCCATAACCCATCTGGTGAGCAGATAGATCTAGACCTGGGTCAGTGGGAATCAGAAGGTGGGGCGTGTGCTGGCAGCCCTCCATGTCAATCACCAAGTACATCTGATGATTATATTGTACTTGATGGCTATGAAACAGATATTGAATCCATGAGTAGTGGTGATCTGGGAGATGATTTCCTTACCTCCTTTGAGAGTAATATTTAAAACAAAATGTACAAATATAATGAAATGTCTATTTTATGGTAATAATTCACAATAATTAACACAACAATTACTGTGTTACCTTATGTGATAACATGACTTTACGTGTCAAGACTGTTCATATCCATTATTATCAATTATTACACTTTAACTATCAATTTACACTATTTGAATTGCAATTTCACCCCATGGAAGGGTTTTCAAATTAGCCTAGAGGAGTTTATATGCTGATAAATATTTTGCTAACAAAATTATTATAATTATGAACAAATTTCGATATTTTAATGGTATATTTTAATTCATAATTTGCGCACCGTTAGTTGTAATTACGACTATTTCGCACCAAATACCACTCATTTTTAGTGTTGGATATATTGTATAAAGTTCTTATTGTTTCACAAGGTTAAACTGGTGTTTTGCCGATATTGAAGTTATTGTTTGCATCTGGACCCAGCCATGTGCTCTTTTCAATGATTGCCTTTCGCATTTTGTACTTTCATTATAAATAAACAAATTGTACATAAATAATTATTATATATATATTGTAAATAATATCAAACAAAGTCTACCATTGTACATTTACCATATATATGTATAGAATATTAGATATTAATAGATTATTACAGGTATTATGAAATGATTAGTTCAGAATAAATGATAACAAAACCATGCTTACTGGAATCATTAGCTCAGCACTTACCTTCCATCTAAGTTTTCCTTCGACCATCTCAAGGAGCGGACATGCGGCAATATGGCACTCAGATATAACTTAATGTGCGCTACTGTCGCGCACTAGCAGATGTGCAATCAAACCAATATCTTGTTGTTCGGGGGTCGCGCAATGTTGTATGCAATTGATGTTGCGAGCCATGATACACGACGCAATTTGTTACACGCAACGTTGCTGAAGAAGAAAACTATCCTACTTCAGCAACATTGCCTGCAATGTTGCGCGTAATGTTGCACCGTGTGTCCGTGCCCCAACTGAACCTCAGCGAAGTTCAACGGCTTGTGTTAGAATTGGTGTTTTACTGCCCCAGTCAAAAATACAAAAGGTGCGGACTGATTATTTTTGTTTGAAGGCAGCAAAAATATCAAATTTCAGCGGGCAGCTTGCAATTACCAATTTAACAGAATTTCAAGAAATACAGTAACCCAGACCACCATAGCTAGTCCTTCGCTCGCATTATCTGCAATGCACTTTGATTTGACCTTAAGATATCCTATGTTAAAGACCCCCATCATGCTTCTATCTCTCATTCCACTCATTCATTCATTCGTTATTTTAACTTTTTTTAATCATATAGCGGATCATATTTGCAGAACATTATCGAGTTGCCTTTTTGAGGTGAAAATGCGCTGATAGAAAAGCATATCTGTTAAAAGACCGTCTTGTTATGTAATGGATGAACATCTCTTGTCATTACATACCATGGGGAAGTCTAGCGTGTTATTAATGTGCCTTGAGGAAGTAATAACAGCACCATGCAGCTATTAGTATTTCTTTTACAACAAAAGCGCATGTCACATTCCTTTTACAAAAAAAAAAGAAAAAAGAAAGAAAATTTTATGCTTTTTTGATTTCAAGAAAATATTATAATGCTGTTTGTGGCAGACCCTTAGCGATCCCGCGTGTGTCAACCAACAGAATTCGTATTTAAATTTTGGGGTCGAGCTAGAAGTAGAGCAGCTCTTTACAGGTAAGGAGAAATCAATCTGGCTAAATGAATATTTGAATAGACACAAGATACTTGCAAGAGAATATGAACTGCGCAGACCAAGAGCGGGGGTGAAAATCAAAAACTGCTTTTCTTTGTTTCTCGTGTTGTGGTTTAAAAGTGTCAACCACATTTTGCTCTCTTAATTTCCAGTTTACTCTGCTCGCTAGGGGAGTTAAATGTGGTTTGTAAGGTTTTACGTTAACGATAAGTTGTCAACTAGATATAGTGTGAGTAAGTTAAATATAGAAGACCCATAGTAACACACTTCATATTGGAATGAAGTTGATTATGTGTGTCTGCTGCTTTTCCCCACTACACACACTCCCGCAATGCTTTCTTTTTAATACTATCTATTTGTTTGTTCATCATCTTCCCTAGCTCGGTCAGTCGTTTGCTTTACGATTGTTCAATATCAGACTGTTATTCATCCAACTTAATAATTTTATTAACTACAAACCGAGACTGAGGCGGTTATTTCCAGGTCAATTTATTTCAATCACTGGCATTTTCTCATCTCAATACAAAATATACGGGAACCGATCCAGTAATCTTTTTTGAGTTAATAATTAATCTAATGAGCTAAGATCAATCAATTATTAAGCGCTAATGATAATAACATGCACTAAGTAGACGCAACAAACTGTTCCATGTTCCTCGAGCGATAACATTCATATGTGTAAAAGCGAGCCTGTAGGCTGTGAATAATACATAACAAATACGACACATACTAGTGCCATAGTCAAAGCTGCTAAGGATATCTGTATAGTACACATCATTTGTACGTTGTTTGTTCTTATGTCGAATACAGAAGGCTTTGGTCTTAATACGCGCTATCACTAGGTGATCTTTTGCATTCTAGCCTTTAAGTAGAACTCGTTATCTACTGCAGTCGATAATTCCTGCAGATCTTTGATGTATAATAGCAAGATTATTTTATTCTTTTTTCTAGAGGATTTTCTCATTTGTCGGAAACGCCCAAGCTAACCTTCTCTATAATCAAATTATATCAGATGTCTCAATAAGCCGAGAGCAGCTTTCTCTCCATCTCCCACACGGCCGGATGTGGTATTTTCATGCATCCAAAGAAGAGTTTTTGTTTAAGGTTCGATATTGGTCCAGTCATCCCACGTTATTCATTAAACCCATCTTCAGTGTTTGGCCATAACTCCATCAAATGCTTCTTGTCTGTTCATTGCGGACTCTTTCAGGCTTAACAACTGCTAAATTAAGCGGGTTCTTCTACATTTGATTAAATCAGTTTGTAGCTAGCGACTACACCCATTCACTTTCCATAATCTCATTAATTCTGTCATCTAATACTGCACTGCTAACAAGTCGAAATAATTTCTTCCAGTTTTTCTGAGCATTACTGCCGCCGTTCCGATACAAGGCTAAGCGAACCATTTCCTTTGTGAATCGGTATGCAGGCTTGTTTCCTTGTGACTCTTGCTGCTGTTGTTGTTGCTCGTTGATAACTTCAGTATTATTATCAGTTGTTATGTTATTACGAACATTGTTCTTGCTATTCCTTGCCTCTATTTCCTCCTCCTGTTTCTCGTTCATATCACTATCACTGTTTAAGTCTTTTTCCTTTATAAAATAACGAATTTCCTCCAATTTGTCGGCCCATTTCACTCGTTTGACCATGTTTTCTGCCTTTTCCTTCGTCTTGAAGAAAACATGCAGATCCTTCCAAGACATATCTTGAAAAACCATTCGCACAACGATAGATTGACTTTAAGATTAGTAAATGAATGTTTTTGTTTCCCTCTTTCTCATAAATATTTTTTTAACAGGAAGCTAGAACGCTCTTCTTGGTCTTCTTGTTCTTCACGCTCTTGACTCGAAAACGTCGCGAAGAGAAATAACGCACTACAAATGTAGTAACTTTTCTGTTGGAGAATACTCAGCGTGATCGTTATCGTGCGTGACGTATCGTGATGAAGCGTTACGTGTTGATGATATTCACAGAGCGATAAAATAATCAAGCACGTAGCTTCATTTTGTTACACGAAATGTCAAGTGAAAACCCAACCAAGATAACTTATTTTGTTTCAAGAGGAAGACGTAGAAACATCCAAAACCCATCGTACGCATCTTTGTTTAAGGGCGTCTGTGACGATTCTGTTGCTATTTCACAATATACGCAGCATTTTTATTCGTCACTTATTAGTGGTCGGATTAGAGATGATAAGGTGCTTATTTATAGCTACAAGAGACTCTAGAATAAGTATTAGGTGAATGATGTCGCCCTCGTGTCGCCTTACTCGAAGGGGATTGGCTGGAAGTTCACAGATTAAATTGCGTTCTTTAAAACGACAATAAATGCGAGGATTACATGGCAATGATAGTAATGAATAGTAACAATGGAGAGCATTCTGTCAGTCTTCAATATCACCTGTATTAAGCACACCGAAAGAACGAGTTCTGAGTAGGTCAACGAATCCATTAGAAAGAGGAAGCGAATGAGAAAGATAAACAAAAGAAAAAGGAAGAACAGATGGTAGAAAATGACAACAATACTGTTTTACATTAGTCTTGAATATGATCAGTGGGAGGGAACACAGTTGATAATAACGTTACTTGAGTTGGTTGGTTATTAATCACGGAGCTTATTGTAGTGTGATCCATACGACTGTCTGGTACTTTGTCGTACACGGGCGAGTATACCGGCCTATTTCAATCGTTGTCGGTCGGAGATTTGAAATTTAAAATTGTAATATATATTCACAGCCGAACAATGTTGTTACCTTTTAGAGATAAATATGATGCATTACGTTTGAGTTTGAAATGTGCATGGTTTTTCGTATTTTAACCAGAAAAAAATATTAAAGCAACAAAGTTATGCTTAGTCTCGGGTCACCCACTTCCGATTTTAGACCGACAACGTTGTTTCAAACAGGTGTATCTTGGTAAAGTGTGCCTAACATACATTTAGTTCGTATAATCCAACCATCCATCCATCCATCCATCCATCCATCCATCCATCCANCCATCCCTCCATCCATCCATTTGATATCTAAAAAGTCGCTTATTCATTCATTCATTCATCCATTCATCCTTCACTTCAGCTGTCCCATCCCATCTTATCCATCCATCCCACCCATGGCCACCCAACCACCCATACATCCACCCACACACCCACGCGCCCATCCATGTACACAGTACTCGCAGATTGATTTTCTTATCTTGGAAGAGAGTGACCATGCATTTACTTCATTCCACACAATTATTTCTTTCTACATTCTATTTAATTTCCTAAAGCTACAAGAGGCAAATAACACCCAATGTCGGCTTACTTTGTGCTTCATGACGAACATCACCGCTTTATTTCGGTGACTTCGAAGAGTTGCTTCCCTCATGGTTAGAGTTTTATAGGTCTCTCTATTGATTCGAAGGTTTTTCTTCGGGTTCTCTGTTTTTCATCCCTCCGCAAAATCTATAAACACGCTAAATTCTGATTCCAGTTCAATATGTGAGTTATTTGCCATGCATCGACTTTGATCAGCCCTCGGGCTGTTCCAGGGTTCGATCTGTGAGTCATTTACCGTAAATCGACTTAAATCAGCCCTCAGGCTGTTCCAAGGTATCGATAAAATTTGAAGGTTTCTTTTGAAGACATTTTGTAATTTCGGGGTTTTTTCCTCCGAGGTCGACTGTCGTTTTGGTCTTGCGCACTCTATTCTATGTGCCCGCATTCATTCCTGTTCGTATTAGTTGCTGTATGGACCGTAGTACAGTAGTACAGTAGTACAGTAGTACAGTAGTACAGTAGTACAGTAGTACAGTAGTACTTCAATAATACTCTGAAGGTAACCGCTTAGGTCATTTTAAGCTCGTCATTATTTATTGTAAAGAATTAGGACTGTCGTTTTGGTCTTGCGCACTCTATTCTATGTGCCCGCATTCATTCCTGTTCGTATTAGTTGCTGTATGTACAGTAGTACAGTAGTACAGTAGTACAGTAGTACAGTAGTACAGTAGTACAGTAGTAATTCAATAATACTCTGAAGGTAACCGCTTAGGTCATTTTAAGCTCGTCATTATTTATTGTAAAGAATTAGGAATGAACTAGACTTTTTGAAGTACATGTGGATATATTTTTTTAATTTGTTGATGTTTGATCAGTTTTACATAACTGTGCTAATCAAACACTTCTCTTTTACCACGAACCTATGCTTTACAATATGCCAGATCAATCAAAAATATCGACATCAAGTTATTAGAGTTCGAGTATTAGCCTTTCCGAGATTGCGCGGAAAACTGGTAACGAGCAAGACGCGCGTTGAATCATGCGGCTGTCATAACAGCATACAAGTATATCAAAAGTATATCAGAAATTATGGGAATCAACGCTGATATTTTTTCGGGTTGCCTATCACTAGAGTGCTCTCTGAAAAAAATATTAGAGATGGTATCCCATAAGTTTAAATATACTTTTGATATACTTTTGTGTGTGTATATATATGTTATATAGATATAGGCATACTGAAGATAGTGTACAGAATTGTAATATTTATTCTGGCCCACGATCTTTCCCGTGGTTATCTAATGATTTCAATTAAGCAAAGCTCGATTTGTTCTACTCTTGATTTAGATAAATATAGGTGCGTGGGCGAACAAAAGAGACTTTAAATAGTCTTTGTAGAATCTATATTTCAGTTGATTATATTGGTCGTACGTGCTCTATATGGTGGCGTTATCAATAAATCACTAAAATAAGACTGATCAATAATATATATAGTGAGACTGGAACACGATGAGGTGATGAATCAAAATACAAGCTAAGAATATCCACCACTTTGATGATCATATCTTTAGAGAGCATCCCAAGACTTGTCGATCAGTAGAATTGTATCATCATTATACAGAGGCTTCTGAAGTTGAATAAGGGAGCTGGGATCCACAAACAAGCAATCAAAAACAATCAAAAAATGGGAATGGGATTGAGATGTGAGCAAAACATAGGCTGGTACTATGGGATTTGGTCAAAATGGGGGCTAGGAAATGGACCCCCTTTGCGACCATTTGAGCCGGAAACTGTCTAAACGTTTACTAACAGTTGAAATATGTAAATATCAGTTGAACAAAAAAAAAAAAAACAAAGATAAAAACAAAGATTATTATATGCATCTTTTTCCATGGTTGCTTATGGCTGCTTTGTTTCCTAGCTCGTCTGTTTTCGAACCATTATGCAGCTGATAATATCACATTCAAAATAGATTCATTCATTTCTTGCATCCTAGCTATGGCTAAACTATGTAATTTTGTACTCTTGCTAAGGGGTTTTTAGTAGAGAATTTCTCTTATCTTTCTCATCCTGTATGAACTCAGTGAATATCCGAAAGTTGAAATGATTAAAGAGTTAAACGGTGACAATAGAACATTTCCCAGTAAAGCTCAGTAATGTTATCTCTTTGATCAAAATTTTACGGAAGAAAGTGAAAACCCTTTCCTTTGAATTCAATTTAGGTCCAAATCTTTAAAGCCTTGAAATACAAAGATCTCAAACAATAACAGGCGATTTGTGCAACGGAAATGGCTTGTTTTTAGATGTGGGAGAGATTTGTTATCAGTTATCGCTGGTCACGTTTATCTTCTATACCTCTCATTATGTAATCCTGTCCCAAAACACAACACGTGCGCATACGCAGGGGCTAGTAATAATTAAATAAAATACATCAATATTAATCCAATGAAAAACGTACAACTTGCAGCTCAAATTGTTATAATTAAAAAAAACACATTTTCGATTCTCATTCCTGTCTTTTTCAGTGTATCAAAACAAAGCTGCAACTTAATACAATCCTACTGCATGCTGAACAAACCAGTCTGCAAAACGTGGGGGGAAAACATGTGATTCTGGCTCGAAATCATTTCCTGTTTTTGTCGTTCATTTCCGAGGTAGACTTATTTACTACGAAGCTAAAAGGAATTGTTTCGTTAATAAATCTTTCGAGAAATCATTCGTTCTTCAAGTATAAACGATCACTGGTCTCGAGAATTTTTACTTTTAAAGAGTTTTTAATTGCAGTCGTTTTTCATTTTGAATACTATTTATTGCAATCGAAACGCTGCACGGCGCACAACACGGCTTATTCAGTCATATATCTTAGTTTTAAAAATTAGTCCCACCCCCCC